>JAHBCN010004210.1:49975-65976 GCA_019359885.1 Listronotus oregonensis | reverse complement strand
ACGAATTTATCTTCCCGAAGAGCTCACTGTTAAAAAGATGCATTCTATGTACGGAGAAATTTATCCTGCCTTACCAATATCTTATGAGTAATACAAAAAAATATTCGTTAGAATTTTAACTTCAAAGTTTTGGGTACCCTAGAGCGGACACGTGTATTAATGAGAAAAGGGTAGAGATCATGCAAGAAGTTGCAAGCTTAGAGGGTCAAAATAAACTACACAAATTAAAAGCAGCTATATTCTACAGTAGAAAACAAAATGCCAAAACAAAATCTAGACAGGATCCATCGATGGAAGCCATAACAATGGATTTTTCCAAAAATCTTCCCACGCCTAACATAACTACAAATGAAGTATTATAAGAAGCAACTGACTTTCATTAGCTTTAAATATCCATCAGCTATTTACCAATAATGCAACTTTTTATACATATCCGGAACAATTGCCAAGAAAGGCGCTGATGAAGTTGCACCTTTTCTATATCATTTCTGTTTTAAAGTACGCCACTACAGGTTAGAAATCTAAAATTTCTGCGATTCGTGTGCAGGACAAAATAAAATTACACAATAATTCGATTTTTGCATCACCTTGTTCACGATACAGGAAGATTTGATAAAATTAAAATCACTTTCCCAATACGAGGCCACTCGTATCTAGAATGCGATAAGGATTTTAGCCCCATAAAGCAAAAAACGAGAGTTGAAGTGCCTTCCCAGTGGGTAGATGTTTTTAAGGCAGCAGAGTTAAATCAAACCTTTTACTGTTATTGTCAGTCAAATTTCTTTCAAGTTTGGACAAAGTTTCTACAACCTATCTATAAAATAAATCTCCCATTCCAACAAACCGATAAAGGAGTTAGTGATAAGTAACCAACATTCTCGGACTGTGAAAGTAAGGGATAGCTATAATGGTGCTATGTCAAGTTTTGTTATCACTCCACCATTACAGAAGAGACATTCAAAAATACAGAAGATATATTCAGCGCCACAACAACTTTATGCTCACCTAATTCCTTTACCCAAACTTAAGTATGAGCAGTTACAGTCTTTAAAAATATTCGTGGATGAATCTCTACAAGATTACTATACCAATTTTCCGTGTGCTTCAAAGAATGCCCACTTAGATGATGCAGATATGGTGAGTAATACGAATTAAACTATGTACATTAATTTTATTGCAGTTTAGCCTAATAAAGCTTCTTTGTAAAATTATGTGTTATTTTTAATAAAATATTAATATAATAATAATAATAATAATAATAATAATAATACTAATATTAATAGTAATACTAATATGCGATTTTGAGTACTGTATTCAGCTTAACTCCGCTTTCGATATGAATAGATATCAGCGAGGAGGAAATCAATACCGCGGATGCAACCGCAGGGCAAACGAATCCATGGAATATATCCAGGATGTAGGTGCAGGCAGCTCTCGAACCGTAGCAAATAGATTTTCTGAAGAAGTTAGAGGGACAGAGCGACCACGTGGAAGTAATAGAGGTCGAGGCAGCAAAGTGCACCGCGGATAAGAGGCAGCCAGCGCCGAAAACTACCGTGAAAGACAAAATCAGAAGATTGATTTAGCACAATAATTACTCAAAAGTTTGTTACCAGGATGTAAAGACGAACAAAGTGCCGCAGATAGATTGGAAGCAGTAAATACAAAGAAAGCAATAACACTAACAATAATCACTAGAGCAATAGGATTTGGTACTTCGCATACATTTTCATGTTTGAATCAATTTAATAATGTACCCGCTGCGCTGGTGGAAATATTTACTCATTATATCGCATAGGTCTAGCAGTTTTTCAAGCAAAAATGCAAATAATTCAGAGGAGTGTAGTATCAATTCAGACAAATAGAGATGATTTTGTAGTTTTCGAAGCCAGTGAAGATTTTATTTCTACTGTCAAATGTATTAATGTGATTCCTGATCAACTGTCTAGAGTTGTAAACGCATTAGGTAAAGTTAAAGCATACCACAATCTGTACATTCCGAGAGTAGGTAGAGATCGTTATGATGATAATCAAAGACTCATCCCCCAGTCCCAGCAAATAACATTTTCGAATTTAAGAGCAACAGTTGAAGCGCTGTCAGATGATAATGTACCCGCCGCTGTTAGAAGACGCTTTTATCAAAATAATCCAATACCAGGCGCAATTTGGAGAGACCACCCGAATAATCCAATTCTAGTGAACGCTGATGAGATAATGCCAGCTAACTTATAGTCTGGCCACCAGGACAATGCTTGGCATTGTTCCTGGTGCTACCGAACACGAACAATCCAAGCAAGACGGTACTGCCAGCGAGCTTGAAGGGGTTTCGAGTACCAACAGCAACCTACAAGAGGCCTTAAATCGGTCCGGTAGCCTATGTAATACCGGTAACCGCCGAGACTCTGTGGGGTGACATCCCGCAGGGTTACGGATATCTCGCATTGTCACGAAACGCAATGATGAGCAAGCTCCCAACAATCCACCCCGTTCGGATAGGGGGTGCAGGGCGAGTTGGAGGAGCAACTGGACGGACGCCCTTAAACAGGAAAACCACTTGGCAATGGATATGGACGCTTCTGTAGTGGACGGACGAACTTAGGGAAGACCTGATGGATGCATATGCATTCAGTGACCCCACCACTAGGGAATACATGAGACGAATGCATTCCGCATGGTGTGCTAAACACCCTGAATTCAGTCATCTCTGTGAACAGCGTTTGAGAGACTACGTAGCTTATCTTAACCGCTCTGGTTATGTTAGAACTCCAAAACAACAGGAACCAGCTTAAGACCCGGAACCTATCCAGGATCCAGAACAGGACCAGCCTGCGGAGGATATGATAAACGAAGTCGCTCCCGGGAACGCCGATAATGAATTAACAGAGAAGAGACTTGTTAACATTAATATCAAGACCCACATAAAGCCTCAAAATATCGCACAAGCGGACAATACACTTTTGAGACAGACTTTCAGAACATACAGATATATTGGCACTTAACAACGCTGTTTATGAGGCTGCAGAACAACTTATTCCTAACAACCGCTCAGACAGCTTTCACCTAAGTCTTCAAAAAACCGAACGCCGACTACAGCAAATATCCAAGAAAATAGATTTGACGCGGCAGAAGGCATCACATTATACAAAGTGTATTAGAATCTATATATCATCCAACAGACCTTTCACTGGAAAGATTAGAAAAATAGCTTTAAAGCTACGCCAAAAACACCATACACTTAACAGACATGTGCTTCTCATCATCAAATAGCGTTGCCTAGACCGCATACGATCTTTGGCTGTTATAAACAACAGCTTAAAGAAAAAGGCTAGAGGAATAAGAGACACAAATAAATTCGTAACTAGGCCTTCTAGCTTTCTCGCCGACTTAACACCAACAATTGAAAATCCGCCATCAGCAAATGTCGTGGAACAGTTCTGGAAGGATGTTTACGAAGTCTCAAAGCCATTAGAACGAGATACTCCAGCATTAGCTAACTTTAGAGCCTATTGTGCGGACAAGCAGCTTGACCAGCATGCCCTAGATGGTGTAAAAAACTATTCTGCACCTGGTCCGGATGGTATCAACAACTACTGGTGGAAGAAATTCCCCAGTACACATCCACATTTAGCCAGAATCTTTGATTCTTGAAAACAACGAAGGACACGCCAATTCCTGAGTGGTTTGTTGAAGGCCGAACCATATTGATACCAAAAAAGAGCGATTTAAAACTACCCAAAAACTATAGACCGATCACTTGCCTCAATACCAAATCTACCGAAAGGCTTTCACCTGAATTTTATCTGTTCTAGAACATTGAGTGCAGTTGGTCCCATACTCTCTGATGTATGGGAGCAGCGAGGAGGAAAAAGAGGAATCAATGGTTGCAAAGAAAATCTCCTTATCGATAGATGCATTACACAAGACTCAAACCAATACAAACGCAACCTTAATATGGCGTGGATTGACTACAAAAAAGCGTTTGACACAATATCTCACGAATTACTGTTGCATCTGCTTAAAGATCATAAGGTTCCTCTTAACCTAATCCGATGCATTGAGCGACTGATGTCACTTTGGAAATCAAGGTTCTCTTAACATCTGGAACACAAAAAATTATTACCGATCCCATTACGTTTAAAAGGGGCGTATTTCAAGGTGACTCACTCAGACCTTTGCTATTTTGTATTTCGCTGCTTCCCGTATCCATGTCTCTTCGAAAGACACGCGGATATTGCTGTGGACCACCTGGAAGACGTGAGCATAAGGTAACCCATCTCTTTTATATGGATGACCTAAAACTGTACGCAACTAGCGAGCGAGACCTACAACAGTCTCTTAAAGTGGTTCACGAATACACCAGAGATGTTGGAATGGAGTTCGGCCTCGACAAGTGTGCAAAACTTAAGCTAAATAAGGGCCGGTACGTGAACGATTTAGAAACTGACCAGCTTGCCGATAGCGCCCTACTCCGCCCTTTACTAAACAACGAGAATTATCGATATTTGAGTGGCGCCAAACCATAACGTTGTAAGTGCCACATGAGCTGAAATACGTTTTATAGTAATAAAGCGTTGTATGTGCCGGCCTTTACTTGCACTCTTGCAGCATAAGCTCTGAGACGCCCCCCACCCTGAATACCGTAAAGAGAAAGTCACAACGTTGTATGTGCCTTGTCAATTGCAACAAACAGTCCTCGCAAAATGGCCGACGAAGTAGTTGCGTGTGTGTCTGGATCGTCAAAAAACGGATTTTAAATAAGTTTAAATGGAAAAAAACTATTAGAAAAGACAGCAAAAATAGAGGACTTAAGTATATAAATACAAAAAATAAAGAAGTAGGTGAAAAAAGTGAGCCAAAGGAGGTAAGTTTTGTTGAAAACTATTTTGTGTTACAATATTAAAATACCATTTAAGAAAACAATAATAAACACTATTACCCGTATTCAACATCCTCTTTTACCTTAAAATGCTTTTAAAATATTTATATAATGCATTAAGATAGGATTATTAAGTTTTAAAAGCTTTTGAGGTTGAAAGAGGATGTTGAATACAAGTGTTAATCTTTGTATCGCTATGTTTTTAGCTCATGGTGTTTTTTTATTTATTAATAAACAAGCAATTAGGGCTTATTGGGTGATTAGAGGCGACTTGCATACTGCATACTATGCATATCTGTCATTATTATTCTCATTATCATTATTATTATTTTCCTTTAAGGTGTCCTGCAAATGCCAGTTCTCCTGTACTTGTATAACCTTAGATTACCGTAAAAAGCTTTTTCGTGACTTCTGGAATCTAGGAAATTATAACGAACAGCAAATATACTTAAAAAACCTCATCCGGGTTTGTTTAGTAAACAGAAGGAGACATGGTAGTTACGATGATGCAACCAAAAGCCGGCGACAACGCACATACAAATATATGTTAATAATTCGAGGCATGTCTGAAGTTCAGGTATCTAAAATTCAAAATTTTTCTTTTGCAATTATATGTTAATAAATTGTGTTCTGTAACCAGAAGTTACTCCTCATTTGCAGGTTTGCTAAAAGACGTTTTGCGAGACTTTTGGTGTCAGTCAACGCCGTGTACAGATTTTGTCCGAGAAAATTGGTGATGATGACGAATGTATGAAAGATAAACGAGGCGGCAAAAGAAAAAGACGCGAGCCTCAATGGAAACAAAAGATTATCGATTATATATCGTCAATTCCAGCGCAAGAAAGTCACTACAGTAGGCGTGACGCTCCTAATAGGAAATATCTCCCGACAGAGTTGAATGTGGTTAAATTATACAAAGGATTTTTGGAAAAGTACCGTGATGGTTCTACCGAGCCTCCAGTATCTAGACAGTGGTTTAATGATGTATTCTTGACCTAGTTTAATCTTTCATTTAAGCCCCCACGAGTTGACACGTGCCCAACGTGTGACTCGCTTAAAATCGAAATAGACAGTGCTTCAACAGAAAAAGTAAAAACCCATGCTAAGCAAAGACTGGAAATTCACCACAGGCAAGCTGACGTGGTAAAAGGAGAAATGAGTAAAGATGGTTTAGAATCCAGAAGAAACAATTCAGATATTCAAAGTGGTTCAATTTGTGATCTCCAGCAACAGATGTATATTCCTACACTAAGTCATACTCAAATGTACTTACAGTCGTCAGCTTGCCTGTGTTAATATGGGTATTCATCTACTGGAAGACGAAACGAGGGCATCATGTGCCTCTGGAGAGAAACTGTCGGGCAAAGGGGGTCTAACGAGATAGCTTCTTGCCTATACAAGTTTTTTACCACTAGCGCAATAGGATTCATTACAGATAAGCAAAAGTTAATCCTATGGTCAGATAATTGTGGTGGCCAAAATAAGAACCAGGCTAGCACTTGTTATGTACCTCGTTTTGATTGCAAAAGGCTTCTTTTCAGAAATTATTCATAAATTTCCGGTCAAAGGACATTCATTTCTCGCGTGTGATCGCGATTTTGCGATTATCGAGAAAGCAAAAAGGCGTGCCAAGCCGCTTGCTGCGTAGACCTCTGTTTGAAGATTATTGCTAATGCTGGAAGAAAAAATCCGTTCTTAGTAGTGGATACTACAACATTTTTTGACTGGATGAATGTAGCTAAAACGATGATAAACACTAAACAGTTGCAGATATCTTCGGCTACTGTGATTCAGTAACATCTACCAATTTTGGTGAAGTTTATACAAAGAAAAGTTACGGGGATTTTGCTCCATGGCTTAAAGCTTCAGTGATCAAACCTGGGATCACTAAGGCGAGTTTTGAGGAGCTGGAAATCGAGATGAAGGAAACGCCTGTGCCATTGTCTACCGAAAAAAGGAAAGATATCCAAGCCATGCTACCATATTTAGAAGGAGAAGCAAAAACTTTTTATGAAAACCTCACAAAATGATTTTCTTTTTATTTGGAATTAAGTTTTGTTAAGTAAATATGTTTAGTTTTATTTTCACTATATTATTATTTTGTTAATTTTGACCTTTTTCTTTTGACATATAATTGCAAGTAAAGATACACATACAACGTTATGACTTGCATAAATAATGGCACTTAAAACGTTTTGTTCTTTTACTTTTTTTTAAATGAATAAAAGTATAAATTAATGTGTTTCGCTAAACCTCAAGTTTGTATGTCGATAGCGTTAATTGAACTAAAGTTTATTAATAAAAATATTAAGAATTATGTCGTTTATTATTTTTCAACTAAAACAGTTTTTTGCCTCTACTGAATACTTTTATTTTGGGCACTTACAACGTTATGGTTTGGCGCCACTCATTTAGGAGCGACCAAAACCGGACTCAAGATGTTAGAGCTGTGAAGACCGAGCTTAGAAGCAATTACAGGCGACGTTTACGGAGAATTTGGGAATCCGAATTATCTGGAATAAATAAGGTCCTTGCTAGCAGTGCCTGTATTGCTTTAATCTTTTGGAGTGGTTAAGTGGACGCGAGAGGAACTGCGCGAGCTGGACGTCAGCACACGAAAAATGATGCATCTTCACCGTAGCATCCACCCGCGCTCATCAACATCCCGTATTTACCTCCCACGCCACCAGGGAGGTCATGGCCTTTTAAGCTTAGAGTGTATGCACAATCGACTGGTTTTGAGTCTTGCTTGTCAAGTTGCCAATAGTACTGATCCACTGATGCAACTAGTAAGAGCGCACGAAATGGCTAATGTTGGAGCGTTTCTATTCAAGGCAGCGGAGAAATTTGGTCTCAGATTTGCAATAGATCCAAACGACGACCAGTCACTTGTAAGACTTGAGTCTAAAGCCGTAAGAACTGCAGTTAAAAAAGCAGAACAGCAGATGCTTTTAGAAGATCACATTAATAAGCCGCAACACGGAGTATTTTACCGAAACATAGAAAGACTGAATTTATCTCGAAACCTCACGTTTGGGTTTTTAAAATCTGCTGAGCTCAAGTCTGAGACCGAGGGTTTCCTACTAGCATGCCAGGATGGGGTGATAAACACATTGGTATACCGAAGCCAGTTTTCTAACATTCCTGATACTGCTTGTCGAGCTTGTCGACAGCAACCCGAAACACTAATGCATTTATTGTCAGCTTGTCCAGTGGATGCTGTGAGTGACAACTGTCGCATATATATATATATATATATATATATATATACACCATTAATCAATAATTTGTTTGAATTTTGAATATATATATATATATATATATATATATATATATATATATATATATATATATATATATATATATATATATATATATATATATATATATATATATATATATATATATATATATATATATATATATATATATATATATATATATATATATATATATAGATATATTGAAGATGGTATAACCTTATGGAAAAATATTAAATAAAAAATTTTTATTATAAAATATGAAGAAAAGGGAAAAACATAAAAAGAACATAAATTTCAATGATAAAATGGGTCACATAAATATAAAAATTGGATTTAAACCAAGAAAAAGGCATAAGGTACCTATGATAAACAGAATGAGACATTTTGCAAACTTTAAATACACAAATAAAAATCACACAGAAATTCACTTCCGGAAAATATCGGAGAAAACTGTTCTTGACTGTAATAAATCTAAAAAGATGAGTGGAAAGCCAAATGTATAAAATAAATATGTAATGCTAATTTAATGATCAAATTATAACAAGATAGTTATAAATATGCAGAGGGTTGTAACAATAGTGACCAAAAATAAACATTAATACATAAAAAACCCTAGGCAAAACCAATAATGATCGACTCATGGAAAGTATTTAATATTAGGATTAGATTTAGATAGAATGGAAGTAGATTTAAGTTTAAACTAAGTTTTGACCGCACAATAACAAAAGTGTTTGGATTTTAATAATAAAAAAGGACAGTTTTAAAAAATTGGTGAAACAGTGTTTTTGGCATCCAATGATGATGCTATAAGAAGTTTTAAACTGACCGTAATAAAAAACCTAACAAATTATATATCAAAGATGAGGAAAGAAACATCTTTTTCATGATATAAATATATTTAAGGAAAAAGTAAAAATTAATGCTTAATTTTCGCGTATAGTGCGGGACGCGTTAAAAGAAAAAATCGAGCTTATTAAACTCATATTGTGGAAATTAATATAAAAACCTAAACCTTGTAATTTAGTCATAAAAGATGTGTAAAATTATCATTTATTTGATTTGTATTAGTTATCAGATTTAAACGGAGGTTTACCATTTTGAAAATTATAAAAATATTGAAATTTGAGAAGTCAGAAGAATGACATCAATTTGTTTATGCATATATAATTGTGACAAGATCAAAATGAAACTTATATAGCTATACACCATTAAAAAGAGCATTACATTTTTCTAAATATCATATGAGATTATAGCTGCCCAGAAAATAACAGCAAAAGTAAGGCTTAGTAATAAAGTTAAAATTTTATTATTCAAAATTGCCCTATTTGTCAAGCTAAATTCTAGCTAGGTGCTTGGAAAGACGCCATGTTACCTAAAATAGTGGCAATTGTTCTTGGGAATTATAAACGAATTAACCCCGAAAACAGGGATTAGTCCAAATTCAGTCGCTAAAGTAACCACGCTCCTCCAGAAGTCGGAAAAAGCGGTTTCATAGCTAAGTGCTAGACATAACCTCGAAAGTTGATTCGATTTTTTCTTCCAAAGTTTTATGTTTTAAAGAAAGTAAAATTAAGTAAAGTGTATATAAAAAATCAATTCAAAGCAAATATAATCAATTTACCTGGAGGTAGTGACATATTACATAAAATCTGTGCCGATTTCCATAAACAGGTAACTTACAATAGACATTTTAAAACCGAATAAGGTTAATTAGATTTCTCGCCGCTAGGAGAAAAAGGACAGGTCCAGACTTAGAACAGATATTGTTTTTGAAAGATTTATTTTATTTAATAAATTTTTGGACCAAATAAATTTTTATTATAATAACGAACAAATAATTTTTCATATTTATTTTAATTTTTTTTAAATTCTTCAAAACGAATTATATAACAATAATAATAATAATAATAATAAAAGAATATTATAATAAAAGTTTATTTATTTTGTTTCAATTATATAAGACAAAGGTTTTAATTAATGTATTAGTGTAGATATCCTGATAAGTACTTACATAATTTGATAACTATTTGATATTCAAGTTTTATCATAAATATTTTATTTAATAAACAAATGTGTCAAACATTTATCAGTTTTTTATTTATATAGGTTCGTAAGGCTCTATTGAATACTGAACTCACCTGAGGTAAGCGTCTATACAGTCGGAGCAAAAAAATCAGCGCCCCACAAACAAAAAAATATATTGTGATAGTTATTATAATATAACAAGTTCAATCTAATTTAATTTAAGAAAATCTAATTAATTTAAATACAATATACAAACCTAAATAATAATCTATCATAATATATATATATATATATATATATATATATATATATATATATATATATATATATATATATATATATATATATATATATATATATATATATATATATATATATATATATATATATATATATATATATATATATATATATGTATAATATATATATATATATATATATATATATATATATATATATATATATATATATATATATATATATATATATATATATATATATATATATATATATATATATATATATATATATATATATATATATATATATATATATATATATATATATATATATATATATATATAATAAGTTTCTTGTTTCTTGGGTATAGGTTTTTTGTTATTTGTTATTTAAGGAAACACATCACTTTGACGTTTCGCCCATTATATTGGGCTTTTTCAAAAAAACATTTATTTTTGGTTATCAACCTCGAAGAAACATCTTGGTAATCGGACTATTTAAAATGTATACATTTTAAATAGTCGATTGCGGATTAATATGTTTTTAATGAGCGAAACGGGTGGTGTGTTTCGGTAAATAACGGAATAACAAAACCTACCCGGGAGCCGGGGAGGTTATTATAAATAAATGGTTTAAGAAAATTGAAATATATATATATATATATATATATATATATATATATATATATATATATATATATATATATATATATATATATATATATATATATATATATATATATATATATATATATATATATATATATATATATATATATATATATATATATATATATATATATATATATATATATATATATATATATATATATATATATATATATATATATATATATATATATATATATATATATATATATATATATATATATATATATATATATATATATATATATATATATATATATATATATATATATATATATATATATATATATATATATATATATATATATATATATATATATATATATATATATATATATATATATATATATATATATATATATATATATATATATATATATATATATATATATATATATATATATATATATATATATATATATATATATATATATATATATATATATATATATATATATATATATATATATATATATATATATATATATATATATATATATATATATATATATATATATATATATATATATATATATATATATATATATATATATATATATATATATATATATATATATATATATATATATATATATATATATATATATATATATATATATATATATATATATATATATATATATATATATATATATATATATATATATATATATATATATATATATATATATATATATATATATATATATATATATATATATATATATATATATATATATATATATATATATATATATATATATATATATATATATATATATATATATATATATATATATATATATATATATATATATATATATATATATATATATATATATATATATATATATATATATATATATATATATATATATATATATATATATATATATATATATATATATATATATATATATATATATATATATATATATATATATATATATATATATATATATATATATATATATATATATATATATATATATATATATATATATATATATATATATATATATATATATATATATATATATATATATATATATATATATATATATATATATATATATATATATACATATATATATATATATATATATATATATATATATATATATATATATATATATATATATATATATATATATATATATATATATATATATATATATATATATATATATATATATATATATATATATATATATATATATATATATATATATATATATATATATATATATATATATATATATATATATATATATATATATATATATATATATATATATATATATATATATATATATATATATATATATATATATATATATATATATATATATATATATATATATATATATATATATATATATATATATATATATATATATATATATATATATATATATATATATATATATATATATATATATATATATATATATATATATATATATATATATATATATATATATATATATATATATATATATATATATATATATATATATATATATATATATATATATATATGTATATATTGTTTTAATGTAGAAACCAAATCTTGTAATATATTTATTTAGGTCTACGCGACTACTGCATGTTTTATTTTTATTGTGCAAATTGTGAGTGACAGAATTCTTTAAAACGGTGCCTAGTAAAAAAGTTCTTAGTTTGTGTAAATAAACGGAAGTTGTTAATATTTCAGAAAAGGAACCAGTACGAATGCTCGCTAAATATATTAAAAAAGTTGTTTTTGAGAACTAATGGACTTCGAATTTACAAAGTGTGTTTTGACTGGTTTGCTCGTTCTCGGAGCCAAAACATTCCAATATCGGGAAGTTTAGTGAAGGCCAAAGCTCACAAAATAGCAGAAAAGTTAAATGTCACCAACTTTCGGGCATCCAATGGCTAGCTGAAAACTGGCGTAAGAGACACGCGATAAATTTCAAATGTATCTCTGGAAAATCAACTGATGTCAGTCAAGAGAACGTAAATCAGTTTAAAACTATGTTACTTCTTGGTTATCGACCAGAAGATGTGTACAACGCCGAAACTGGCCATTTTTTTCGAGCTTTACCGGAAAAAACCCTTGCCTTTAACACGTTGACTGCCGAAGTAAATTTCATGATTGGGTCTGCTGCGCCAAAGTATTTTAATTAAAAAATTTAATTTAGTTCACGTTTTGTGAGTAAAATACTTTAAGTGGCAATACATATTTCATACTATAGTATGGGTATAGTATGTGAATAAAATATATGCACGCGGCGCCTGATTATTATTTTTTTTTTAATTTTACGCCGTGTGCATATATTCTATTTACATCTTGCGCGCAGGTAAATAACGTCGATGACGTTGACGGCGTGTACATATGGACCGTTACGCTTACAGTACACTGCAATTAGCCATTGCTATGACAAGCTAAGGGGTGTTTCATGCACGTGGTTGTAAAATTGTTTAAGTGTTGTTTCTATTGTCAGTTATTAGTAGTGGTGATGTCGCTACTAAGAGAGGAAAGGGAGAAAAGAAGGTTGGAAGCAATAATGAAAGAATGTTTGCAAGACATGAGTGACGAAGATCCGTTCACAGCTGACTCAGATAACGATCCAGAATATGTGCAAGAAAGTGAAAGTAGTGATTCAGAGTCAGGAAAAGAAGTACCAAGAAAGAAACAAAAAGTTGATTTTGGACAAGCTGTTCCTTCAACTTCGAAGACTGCAAGTAGCAGTGTCTCAGATTCCAGTTCTTCTTTCGATATTGGGGATGATGATATACCGGACGTAGCCGGATGAGGACCCATTGAAAGAAAATTTAAAGATTTTGCATTTGATGTATCTTTTGGTGTGCCAGTAGACATTAAAATGAACTTCGAGATCTTACCGAATTGGACTGTTTCCTAAAAATTGTGACAGAAGAAGTTTTTGAGTGGATGGCGGAACAAACGAATATCTATACGGACCAGAAGATTGTGGAAAAAATTGTTGACGGAAGTATAGGAAGAAAATCAAGACTAAATAACTGGGTGCCTACGCACGCCGCTGAAATTAAAATGTTTTTGGGGATCATTATTTGGATGGGACTGGACCGAAAACCTACTTTGAAGGATTACTGGAGTTGATCTGCCCTTTATGCCAATCAGATATCAAGAAATCGTTTTGAAATACTATTACAGATGTGGGATTTTTTAAATAATGAAGAATGTCCTCCTGGAGACAGACTATATAAAATACAACCACTCATCGACATAATAAATAAAAACAACAAAGCTTGTATGGTTCCTGCAGAAAATGTTTGTATCGATAAAAGCATGGTACCTTTCCGAGGAAGAATATCTTTTAGACAATATGTGAAAGGAAAAAGGCACAAGTTCGGATTCAAAGTTTTTAAATTGTGCCTTAAGGGTGGCTATACCTATCGTATGAAAGTTTATTGCGGAATGGATAAGACAGATGGCGTGCCTTTGGCTAATAAAGTCGTCATGGAGCTCATGGAAAATTTGATGGGAGAAGGGAGAACCTTATTTACGGATAACTGGTACACGAGCGTCGGATTAGCAAGAGATTTGTTACAGAAGAAAACACACCCTATTGGCACACTAAGAAGCAATAGAAAAGAAAATCCTAAGACAGTTATTTCCAAAAAATTAAAGAGAGGAGAAATTTATGGTGAAGAAAAGGAAGGAATAGTTGTTGCCAAATGGAGGGATAAGAGTGACCTTTTATTTCTCAGTACTAAACATGGCGATGAAAATCTTTGTTTGCAATTATTGCAGAGTTATAAACCACTGAGGTCAGAAGAAAACAATGCAGATCAAGATCATAAAATGCAGTCATCAGAGAAAAGAGCCCGATGTATGATTTGTTACAAGAAATATTCAAGAGACCATGATAGAAAATACGCTATAGCTCATAGTAAGCAAGTTTCCTACATCTGCCCAGGTTGTCCAGGAAGTCCAGCCATTTGTATTGAATGTTTTTTTACCGTTCATAAGTTGAAATTAAAATGATCTTTTTGTTTGTTTAAAATGTAACACTATATTTTTGTAGAAATCTCAGTAGAGAAGCATTTTTTTATTGGTACAAAAATTATTATTTGTTATTACAATTTTTTGTTCCTAAAATATAACTTGAAAATGTAAATGTTGTAAATTTATTTTCATGTATTTACTTGGATATTTATAAGAATATATACCATATGGATCAAAATAAAATATCCCCATACATAATAAAATTTTGAAATAAATCATAATAAAATAATAGCCTAATAAAAAACGTAAATACTAAGATAATACCAGACCAACTTATATAGTGTTAATTCTACGCCGCATCAACAGGTTCCCCATAAGAAATGCACAGTATATGTGCATCTATTATAGATACGCGGCTTGAAATCAACTGATGCTTGTGTATAATATAAATGCACATGGCGCGGTGGGCAAGTTGGATGTGCAAATTATAGATGCACATGGCAGTCAACCACAACAAGGCCTGGTTTCTCTAAGCAGATCGGACCGAAATATTTCGGTGATTCAGCACAAAAAGTTCGTTAAGCGCTGGTTTTAATTAAAGATCGTCGCGAAAATCGTTCTTTTCTATGAAACGAAACTTCTTGCTATATTCCGTGCTTTAGTGGTTTTTATGCATTGTGTCGTTTACAATGGACGAAAATAATATGTTGTTGGCTCTATTATTAACAGAAGAAGATGAAGATGACGATTACCTGAATCTTATTTTGGAGTCTGATTCTTCCGACTTGTTTCTCAAAAGAAAACAGGAAGGTACCTACGAAATGCTGGTGTTGAGACACCTTGTTGACAATGACACTAAATTAAGGGAGATTTTTTTACAGTCTTCTCCTAAAACAAGTTTTTTATTGCAGGTATCTAGCAACAGGAAAGTCATTTCGATCCTTAGCATTTTC
>JAHBCN010004210.1:0-47845 GCA_019359885.1 Listronotus oregonensis | reverse complement strand
CCGATAGATGTCTCTTAGTAGTTCGATCGAAGGCTTCGATTGCTGTTTTAACGTGTTTGGTTTGGTTAGTAGCATGTCGCAGGTGCTTTTATTTTTAGTTGGTTTGTGTTACGTGTTACCACTGTTAACTTTTACCGCAAGTGTGTTTAATCAATTCTGTGATTCCCTGCCATTCAGGTATATTAGATACATGCATTTAAATAAATGAGTTTGGAACTTAAATTATATTTTTCGTAGATTACAACTTAATATAATATATACCTACATAAATATGGACCAATCATCAGGCGTTAAAGGTAAAACAATAAAACGCTCAAGCTATTTTAACGACTCTTGGCTTAAGGAATTTTCCTGGTTGAAAAAGTATCCCTTTGGAATACAGGGAAATCAAAAAACTACTCAGGCATATTGTCTGATTTGCAGATCGCAATTTAGTGTAGAGTATAAGGGCTATACAGCTCTTTCTCTCCATGAAAAAAACGCTAGCCATCGTTCAATGAGCCAAACTGCTTCAACGAGCAAATCCATTACAAATTTTTATTGTACATCAAACACTAGTGAAGAAAATTCAGTCATTGCTGTAGAAGTGGCCAATATTTATCACTGTGTGAAACACAGTATTTCTTATAATTCATTAGACTGTGGTTTAAAATTAGGTGCAGAAACTTTTTCTGATTCTAACATAGCGAAAAAAAATTCTTGTGGAAGAACAAAAGCGACAGCCATAGTTAAAAATGTTTAAGCACCATACATTCTTGAAAAAATTGTTATTAATTTAAGTTTACATTTTTTTCGCTTTGCAGACGGACGCATCAAATAAAAAAAATAGATTTTTTTTTCCTATTTGCGTACAATATTTTGATAAAACTGGGATTCAAAACGTCATTCTCGATTTTGTAGAAAATAACGATAAAAGTAGCGCAAGTATGTTTAAAATGGTAGAAAATTCACACATAAGAACAGCTTTCAATGCGAATAATACAAATTAAAATTACGGAAAACACAATTCATTATTTAAATTTACGACAGATAAGAATAAAAATATTTTTAAGGCTAACTGTCATGCGCATTTAATTCATAACAGTTTAAAAAATCTTTAGGGAATCTAAATTTAGATGTAACAGAATAAGAAAAACATAATATTAAAAATATATGCTTACTTTTCAAATTCGGCAAAACGTAGGGAAAATTTTACAGAATTTTGTGATTTCACAGAAATCAAATTCAAAGAAATTTTACGACAGATAACAACTCGATGGCTGTCAATGGCACCTGCTATCGACAGAATACTGTTATTGTGGGACGCTCTAAAATCCTATTTCTTGTCATCAGAAGAAGATATACCTAAGGTGTTAAAATCCGCTCTTTTAATCTTCAATACTGGAATTTCCGAAAAAGTTTTGATATATTTAAATTTTTTATCCCATATTCTTAAGATATTCTAAGAAATTGTCTTAATTGGAATCAAATCAAACGACTGTTCTGAATATATTTAAAATAATGGAGTCATTTTAAAAAACTTTCAGATAGATCCAACAAAAATTTTTTTCGATTTAAAGTTATGGAATTACTAAAACATTTACCTGAACAAGAACGTAAAAATATTAAGTCCGATTTTATTCACTTCCTAGAAACTTCTGTCAATTATTGTAAAAGTAGATGTGACCTTGATATAAATTCCACATCATTTTTATTAAGTAAAATGTCACTTAAAGAAAGATGTTTTACCTATGATGATATTATTAATATAATTACTCGGTTTGAATTACAGAATGCAATAAAAGGCTTGGATTGTGACAATTTATTTGATGAATGTGAAGCATTTAGTCAAGTTTTTAGTAGATTGAACACAGCGGATTCTGATTTTTTAACTCTTGATACTGCTGCTAAGTAAGTAAATATTTTTAATGAATGCCCAAACACAAATAATATTTTTAAAGTGGCATCATATGTTTTAAGTATGCCCTCCAGTTCAGCGTTTCCAAAAGGGTCTTTTCTGTTATGAACACTAAATGGCGAGAAGAAAGAAACAAGGCGTCAAAAGAACTTATTAAAAGCGAGCTAATAGTTTTCTTTAATCAACCGGAAAAATGTGTGGAATTTTATAAAAAAATAAAACAAAATGAAAAATTGTTATCGTTAGCCAGATCAGGAAAAAAGTATAATTTTTATTTTCTAGTCACACTTTTAATTCTAATAAATTCACATTTATTAGAAATGTGAGTGTTGATTTATTTTTAGATTAAAATTTTGGTTTGTTTTGTTATCATAAAAATAAAATGTTTATTTTGTTTGTTGTTTCTTGTTATTAATTTAATTCAACCCCACTCGTCGTTCAACCCGTCTTTCTGTTCACCGGTTTTTCTATCCTGATATACGGTTTTCAACAATTTGCTTAAACGCGATAGTTATCGGGTAAGGGTGATTTTAACAAAGCGTACTTAATTATGGGTCAATTAAAAAAAAATATATAGCGAATGCGCGCCTAAAAATGTGCATTTATTTTATATAAATGTCCTCCTTTTCTTTATAAAATACTTGGCAACCCTAGATATAACAGAACATGTAAGTTTCTATAATCTCTAATAAAATTTTTTATATCATTTATTCGTAGTAACAGTATATCTAACACAAAATAAACGTTTGCTAAATATATGTAAAATCGTTAGTTTTAAGAGGGCTGATCGTCATGATATCTTGTACGAATTACAATATTAATTTGCCACCCAACACGACCGGCATCATGGCTAAAATAATCTTTAAATACTTTACGCACATGTCTAGCTGCAAAAGATGGCGTCTGTTCTGAGAGGGCCTTAAAGGGGTAAAGGTTTCTGTAGGGATTGGCGGATTTGAATGAACATTTTCTTCTGGGTATGGTACTTTAGAATCCCTTAGCATATTGTGTAAAAGGCAAGTTGCAAAGATAACATCGTCAATAGTTTCTAGGTTTTTTACGGCAATGGGTGTAAAATAAATTCGGAAATATTGGCTTAATATTCCAAATGCATTTTCTGTCGTTCTTCTTGCCCGACAGTGGCGGAAATTATATGTAGCAATCAGAAGCAGATAAAGTCTGTGGATAGGGCTTCATCAGATTTTCTGTAAGTGTAAATGCACTGTCTCCCAGTATGACATAAGGCTGTAAAGTATTTGTGTTTGGAAGAACAGCGGGTGGCGGAAGATTGAAGCTATCCTCAGTAATTTTTTTACCAAAATTAGATTTACTGTACACCCCAGCATCTCCTTCACCTCCATAGGCTCCAATATTAATGGCTACAAACTTACAGAAGTCATCGATAAGGGCTAACAAAACTACAAAATAATACTCTATGTAATTAAAATGTAGTGATCCTGTGTTTGGCGGACAAACTAATCGAACATGCTTTCCATCAATAGTCATGCATCAATTTGGGAAATTCCAGCGTCTGTAAAACTCTAGGGCATTTCTTTTATCTTGATTTTCGGTAGGAGCAGGCATAAGTATATCAGTCATCTTGCTACGAATAGCAGATAGTACTTGTCGAATAATAATACTGATCCAACTATGACAAATTCTGAATGAAAATGCTAATGATCGATATGACTCGCCCGTGGCTAAATACCTGGAACAAAAAATTATAAACAAATAAAATAAATATAAAAAATTACAGTAGCAATGTAACAAAGTACGATATTGAAAATATTGCTATTAAAATGGTTATTTTTAGCTAAAGAGTGCAAAAAGAGATAGTCTAACCTACGAGACTACTATGTTAGAAAGAAAAAAGCCACTTCTACCGGAAGTGTAGCCAGTAGTCAAGGAAATGAAAAGTTTGATCATATAAAATTGGATAGCACAGCATTCGTACATAGAACGTAAGTACACTTTTTTGTCGATAAGGTTAATTTGAAAAAAAATTATTTTAGAACAAAATCAAATATATCTACTGCTGTCGTCGCAGATGGAGAAGTAAGTGATGACAATGAACGTATAGGAGATGGTTCTGACATACAAACGGAAGATCCAAATACAATAGAGAAAACACTCATAGAGGAAAAACGAACAGATAAATGAGACACGAGAATTCGCAGCAACAACAAACCAGGTTAATGAAGTGAACAAGGCTGATGTAGTACAAATTGAGCAAATAGGCCGTACAAAAAGGCTAACACAATCGGAAACACGTGGGATAATAGATGCAAAGAAAACCCGGATACAATTGTTCCAAGATATTAAGAAGGGAAGATCAGAACGAATGACAATACTTCCGAATATAGCCCAACGAGCCACTACCTCAATGCCTTAACCAGCTGAAGATCCGGTTAATCTATTTTTTAAATAATTGGCTGCAACAGCTAAAACACTATCGCCGCGATACTTCGCGGAAGCAAAACGAAAACTCTTCCTGGTTATGTCTGAAATTGAGGAGAAAAATATTGAAGAAAAATATCCATTATTAAACCTTTCCACACGTCCTTCCCCTTTGCCAGGGTTCCTATCATCAAACGCTTCTCCTCACCCATCCTTTTCGTACACCCATCCTTTTCGTACACCCCTTCGCCAGCATTTGTATCGACACCAAGCCCAAGCCCAAGCCCATCCCTTTCAGTACCATCTTACTCTGACAATTTAACCTCTGTTTGTAATCACAAACAGAAGATGCAACATGTAGATATCCCGGCGCTTCTTGCAACACCAAGCCTACTAATCAGGAACCACTTGTGTCATCTGATATTACAGTATAGAATTACTTAAGTACCTACACGCCGTTATAAATATGTTTTCTAAATAATATATATTTTCCTATTTTTACCACTTTTGTATAAAAATAATAAAATATTACTTTCTTGGATCTTTCTATTTTTTCATGAAAACAACTATACATCTGTCTACATGTTATTTTTTTACTTACCTTAATGTGAGGCATAACTTTTCCTTGGAAGAAACAGGAGTAGGATGTATTTGCTCCGACTGTGTAGACGCTTACCTTAGGTGAGTTCAGTATTCAACAGAGCCTTACAAACCTATATAAATAAAAGGCTGACAAATTTATTTATTTAAAAAAATATGATGAAAATTTAATATCAAACAGTTATATATCGTTAGGTTAATAAAAAATAATGGTATATTTAATACTATACCATGTATATTTAAAATTGATTTATGAAAAAGAAAAGTTTTCGAGACATTTTGCAAGAGAGGTTGGCATAACACCGTTACTCGGCATGTGGCGTACCTTCTACAACATTTTTCTTGCCCCTCTTGTGAATTATCCCAAAATCCTTCTTTATATTTTTCTTCTTGAACTTCTGGAATTTGAGGTAGCCAAAAAAAAAGGTGTAATTGAAAGAAAAGAAAAGGAAATAGAAGACAAAATGCTGAAAATTGCAAAAAAATAGAGGAAGAAGAAGAGAAGGGAAAGGACACGTAACAAGCCACCCGAGCAAGCGTAGTAAACTGTGCCGGTTTATCGATTGGCCGCCATTAGATTGGTGACCAAAGCTTGTGTAGCACCGAAGTGAGTTAAGCCAGTTTATTTGTGATTTGTGAATTAAAGGACCTTTAATAGTTTGTTTGTTACAATGGTTTATCGTGCTGCATACCTGTGTAAAAGTAGTAGTAACAAAAAAGGACCAGATATTACGTTTCACAGGTAAATAAAAAAGGCACCAATTAATACGTGCTTAGTTTTATCATATTTCTAGCTGTTTTTACTATAAATCGATTTGGTATTTATATAATGAACGTGCCTTACTTCCAAGATAATAATTGTTTCTGCTGAGTTTGTTTATTTTATGTTTTCATTCATGTTTTTGTAATTAATTAGTATCAAATTACCAGATAAGCATTTTATTCCCAGAGGCGTGCGGCAAAATTCCAAATAATTTTTATTCAATTTTAAATTTACTTTTGTTTTTTTTCTCATTTTTAATACATTTTAATTAATCTTAACTATTAGTTAATCTAATTCTGGGTGTTTTTGTAGATTTCCAGCGGATCCAGTAAAAAAAAATCTTTGGGTTCCAGCAATGAAAATTGTAAACTGGACGCCTTCACCAAATGACAGGTTTTACCGATTTTAAGAGACGTCTACTAAATGCAGCAGTCCCTACTATATTTTTAGAATTTCCCAAGTACATGCAGCCATAGAAACAGGTATGTACATATTCCTCATCATTGCAATATCATTTCATTACCAATATGTAGGGTGGGTCACCATATGTATAATATGATTGTTTAATTTTAAAATGATTGGTTTTTAGAACGCCCTATATAAATAAAAATATTTTTGAAATATACTCATTTAACACTTAAGCAACCCTGTGTATTTGTACGTATGTGCATTTTAAAATGCTTAACAACTGTTTTTTGCAGACCGTGAAAAGAAGAGCATCTCAATTGGAGGCTGAGTCAGGCCCTTCAACTTCACATAGCAGTAGCCAACCTCAAGAAGAAACTCGCCGCAAAAAACGCCTAAGAAGACAACTTTTTATTCAGGTACAAAAGAACAAAGAAAAAACCAGAGTATTGAAAGTTCTAAAGCAAAAGCTTAAACGATACAAAAAAAGTTGTTTCATTAAAACTACTTGTTAAAGAGTTGAATCAAAAAAGTTTAATATCGTCTGAAAACATGGTAATGTTTGAAAATATGTCAAATATTGCTAAGGAATTGCAAAAGCGCAAATTAAAAAAAAAATAAATAAATACTCACCGGAGCTTCGTAAGTTTGCTATAACTTTAAGTTTTTTCTCACCTAAAGGGTATGACTATGTAAGACAGGTGTTTGATACTTGTTTACCTCACCGTAGTACTATAGGAAAGTGGTTCAAAAATGTCAACGCTGAGCCAGGCTTCAGTAAAGAAGCGTTTGATACATTGAAAAAGTATGTTACCTCTTTTCAAAAACCCATTATTTTATCTCTTATTGTTGATGAAATTTCACTTTGACAACAGATAGAATGGGATGGGAAGAGGTACCATGGCTACGTAAATTTTGGGGTAGAATTGGATCATGATTTAACGGAAGTTGCAAAAGAAGCATTTGTCTTAATGGTTGTTGGGGTTATCACAACCTGGAAGCTACCTGTAGGCTGCAAACGGTTTGAGTGGAAGCCAAAAATGTGCAATTGTTTCACAGTGCATTAAATTAATTGATGAAACAGGTGCACATTTAGTTTCACTAACTTTTGATGGAGCTCCATCAAATGTAGCAATGACCCATATGCTAGGCTGTAAAACGGATTTTTATAACTTAAAACCGTATTTTACAATAAACGATAAAAATCTATATAATTTTTGATCCCTGTTATATGTTAAAATTAATCCGCAATGCATTTGGGAAAAAACAAACTTTTTAAGATGGTAAAGGCAATATTATAAGGTGGGAATTTATTGAAAAATTAGATAAATTACAAACTGCGGAGGGACTTAACTTAGGAAATAAGCTAAGAAAGGCTCATTTACATTTTTCTAAACAAAAAATGAAGGTCCGTTTAGCAGTTCAATTACTGAGTCAATCTGTTGCGGATGCCTTAAGCTATTGTAAAAATGAGCTAGGATTGGAAGAATTTCAAGGATGCTCTGCAACTGTTAAATTTATAATAACAATTAATAATATTTTTGAAATTTTAAACAGTAGGTCTCTTCATCCACCAGTCTTTAAAAAGGCTCTTTTCGAAAATAATATTGCAACAACAAAAAAAATTATAGAGGATGCCATTGAGTATATATCGACCCTAAAAATTAATGATGAATTAATTGTTAACTCTAACCAAAAAACTGGGTTTATAGGCTTTATAATTTCATTAAAAAGTGCACTGTTAATTTATAACGACATGGTGTGTAAAGAAAAAAAGGTAATTTATCTTCCAATGTATAAAGTTAGCCAGGACCACATCGAGTTATTTTTTTCGTCCATTCGTTCAAGAGGTGGTTGGAATAACAATCCCACTTGCAGACAATTCACAGCTGCTTATAAAAGATTAGTAGTTAGAGCTGAAATCCGAGAGGGAGGTATGGGTAACTGCATTCCGTTAGAAGAAATACCTTTATTAGTGGGATCTAGTCGAAGCACACCTGAAAATAATATTAATATGAGTCACTCACGACTTATAAATAATGACTCCCAAGAAAATTATTCCCTGCTAACTATACGGGATGATCATGATTATATTATGAATCCTGATGTGATAAGTAATTTTTTACTTAAAATTGTCATATATATTGCTGGGTTTGTTTCTTTTCACTTACAAAAATCACTTAGGTGTGAACGGTGCTTGACAGCTGTAATAGGGCAAAGAGCTGATTTCTTAAATTCCCTGGTTATAAAAAAATCTCGAGGAGGGTTAACATATCCTTCACAGGATGTCATAAATATATGCAAAATTTCTGAACATTTTATAAGAGTTTATGAAAAAAAAATGCAAAAGAGTAGTTTAATAGATATTTTAAAAAATAAAATTATGCATCAGGCCATTAAGTCAAATTGTTGTTGTTTTTTAAAAGACCATGCTGCTAAAAACAACAACAACCATATTTATTTTTAAATTGAAGCAATATTTTTAAAGTGTCTAAATATAAGAATTTATTTTATCAGCAAAAAAAATATCTGATGTAAAAGATCCAGTAAGGCAACAATATACAAAATTAATATTTTTTAAGGGTCAGTAATTGTACCTTACCTATGTATTATGTATTTTTAGGTTTTTTAGTTGCAGTAATTAATTTATAAGTTTAGTGTTAATTAGGCTTATTTTTTATTATTTTGTAACAACTTTATTATTAATAAAAATGTATAATGGGCTACCAGTTGAAATTAAGATTATATTAAATAAACATATGTTGATTTAAAACAATATAAAAAAATATTTTTATGATAATTAGCTACTATTTGATTTTGGTCCTTTTTTATCTTAGTGATGCTTAATTTTTATAAATGATAGACATGCCTCTTTCTCTTATATTTTGGTTATTAAATATTACATTGTTTAAAGTGTGTTAAATTATGCACATACATATGTTTCACATCGAGGTGCACCTATATTTGTTTTTTGTTTTTCATAATATATATTACTTAATATTTAGTGTGTAAGTGTTACTTTATAAATTATTATTATATTTTGGATTGTATAAATTAGCTTGAAATAAATATATAATATTATTAATATTATTATTATTATTAAATATGTAATTTATAATAATAGTAATTTTGTTTTAATATTATTACCAACATATATTTTATAATTAAATAAACGCTTCAACTTTAATTGATTTTATTTATTATTTCCTTTTTACTTATTTCCAACATGTTACGCCTCTGGTCAAATAGCATTGGTGCCTAAACGGAACACTCGCGCCTGCTGCATTACGCGTCCTCTCTCTTCTCTTGTCAAAGAAGCAGAGGATGAGTCAATAAAAGAAGAAAAGACAAAAGTAGAGAAAGATAAACCTAAACGCCGCAACCGTTTGTCAAATCAAGAAAAAAGATAGTCTTAGCATATTTTAAAAAACACGTAAAAACAAAGACAGCTCCAAAAAAGAATGAATGTTTGGAATGTATTAATAATAAGTTAAATAATTTTCCCGTGTCAGATTGGGCGCGTGTTAAAATTTTAGTACGTTAGACTAACCGTAACAATTAAAGTGACAATATAAATATCAAGTAGTGTTTTTCGTCTGCTTGCCATGATCCAAACCCGTTTTGTTGTAGGGAGTATTTTTTTATATTTCTTTTTAAACAATGTAAAAGCAGAAATTTAATTTTGTTGTATAAGGTCTTTTTATCTTTTTAGTTTAAATGAAAAAAAGGTTGCATTAGCCTGGACAAGCAAAAGTTAACGTTAGATAAAATATGTTTCATGTGTCTAATAAACTGGTCGTCACTGGATTCGGGACACCTGATTTTTTTGATAAAATTCAACCACCTGTAACTTAAAAAAAAAATTTTTTAATGGTTTTTTTTTTGTATAATTGGCAATTTGTCCTTATTTTGCTCCTAATTAAAAATCAAATTTAATTTATTAATTTTCCCATTATACAGGGTGTTAAAGAAGGCAAGGTAAAATTGCAAAAAGTTCCTGAAGGTGGCGAAAGGGCAGACAATTTTTTAAGAGTTTTTATATAGTGCATTTATTACACTTAATCAATATCTCGAAACAATTTTGGGATTTTTGAAAAAATGCCGTTTGCTTCGAGTTATGAGACAAAATGCAAGAAATGGCAAAATTTCGTTGTTTTTTTGTTAAAGTGCTGTAGTTTGTTATCACATCGATATAATTAAATCAGATTTTGTTATCCAGTAATGCTAACATTGGGTGTTTTAAGGTTAAGGTAAGTTTTACTAATAAGTAACATTTTCGGCTTATACACGAGTAAACAAAAATGTAGGGGTAAAATTTTTGAGAATCGATGAAAGTGTTTTTAATTGGTTTGTAAAATAGGCAGTAATGCTTTGTGTTGATTAATGGTTGGCATAATTAAACACTAAATTGATATCTCGAAACGGGTTGTTTCTTTTTAACGTACACCTTGTTTAAGTGCCATATTGACCGGTTGGAATTTTAACATTTCAGGGGGGTATAAAGGGTATATAAGGTTGATTATGAGTAAATGTGGTTTGTTTTAAAATTATGATGTAAAAAATTACCTTATTACGAGATATATACTAGTAATTACAAATTATAAATGGTTTTGAAAAAAATATACAGGAGTTTCAATTTTAACCTACTTAATACTCGGTTTTCAGTAACTAGATAAGATACGGTCATGGTATAATATGGGGCAAGGCTGAGCCATGCCGTCTTTCAGCACAAAACATGATCTGACCATTGTCGAAGATATACGAAGTTTTGGTTTTTAAAAAGTTTAATTTTTTATTGGTCCATGTTGGTCACAACATGGACCAACTGCAAAGCTCTGGATTCAATATTTCGAGATGGTCACTCTGCTGAAACAGTTCGTGCATGGAGAAAGAATTGGAAACTGGCAACTACATCTAGACTTCATTCAGAAGATGCTGCCATATTTTCATGTTAGTGGTCACTTTCTGTATGCGAAATCTTGCCACTTACATCTGCAAGATATGTTAGATCTACGATCCAAACTTACTCCATTCGAATATGACCAATTTGTGAACAATGCCTTTTTTACGGTGCGAAAATCTTATAAGTTTCAATCAATAAGGACAATCATGTACAAATGCTGCCAAAGAAGATAATATAGATGATTGTGACGGAGACATCAATGTTAATCCTGAGCGCTCTGTGACGTCGGACAAATGTACCGATGCAGATGATGAAAGCAATGTCGGTAAAATTGAGGCAGACGATCAAGACTGCCAGCCTTCATCAAAACGGTTTAAAATCGACTAACTTTGACATATAAACAGTGGAGTAGGCCTCCTAGGGACACCACTAAAAAAACGCGCCATTTACTCTACCGCCAGGTGGTGTGGAAAGAGTGATTTCATGTCAATACTACTCAATAATAATACTAATGGTAGGTACTTTGCTACAGCTATTTACAAAATAGTTGGAAATAGGTTCTCAAGTACGCAGTAGAGTTAGACGTACTAATCGAACAAATTTCCACCGATTACCATAAAAACCAGCCTTATGTAACAACTAATATTGTTTTACACGAATTTAACAAAAACATCAAAAAAATCAATCACTTTTGTTCAGACTTACTTCTTAAAACTCTTAAAATTTTGAAATCGAAAATAAAGGAAAAAAATCTTGCCTTATCAAAGGCAGATAAGGGTAACTGTTTAGTTGTAATGGATAGAACAGTTTATATACAAAAGGTTGAAACTTTTTTAAATGAAAATAACTTTAAAATCTAAAATTATAATTATTTTAATACTTTTATTAGACGAACTAAGAATGCATTTTAGTGATTTCCTCGATGAAAATGATGCACCCAAGAACCTTATACCTAGTAACCCATCTATGCCTAGGTTGTATGGCTTACCTAAAATTCACAAAAATGATATCTCAATTAGACCAGTGGTCAGCTTCACTAACATACCAGTTTCTACGTTAGCTCGGTTTGTACTAAATTTTTCAACTCTTTTACAAGTTTCAGACCTACATATAGGGGTAAGATAATACTTTGGATTTAGTTAATAAATTAGAAAATATTAACCTACCACCTAATAGCTTACCACAGTTATCAATATTACATCATTGCTTAACCTTTGTTTGTCACAAAACTTCTTTTGCTTTAACATCCATGTTATCAACAACCCGATGGCTTAGCAATGGGCAGCTGCCTCTCACCTTTTTTAGCAGATATTTTTATGGACCATTTAGAGACTCAATCAATTATCTCCAATAACAACCCGGAAATCTTATACTGGTTTAGGTAGGTGGATGACTGCTTGTGTTTTTTGGACTGTGATGAGAATGGTGCTCAAGCCCTCTTACAAAAAATTAACAACATTCATTCTAAAATCTCATTTACTTTGGAAATAGAAGATAAGAATAAAATCAATTTTCTAGATATAACTATACAAAAAGTCTCGAACAATCTCTCTTTTTCTATATACAGGAAACCTTCTCAAACAGACCATTTAATTTCTGAAACCTCTAACGTAGCATAAATTAGCAGCATTTATTAAAAAGCATAAATTAGCAGCATTTCATTGTTATATAAATAGACTTCTTAACATTCATATGTCAAAAGATAACTACTTAAACAAGATAAACATTTTTAAACAAATCGCTTACAATAATAATTTTGATCCTCAAATCGTCAATACATTAATTGAAAAAAACAAAATTAAGAAAATTAGAAAAGAAATATTTTTCCTACAGTTCCTGATAACACGGAATCAGTTAAATACATTGCTATTCAATATACTAATGAGGTTGTTAACAAGAAGGTCACTAAGTGCTTTAAAGATCATTTTCATAATATTAAAATTTCCTATAGAACCAAACTAAATTTAGAATCCCAAGGTTAACTTAAGATAAAATAGACAAACCTCAAAAAGTGGCATATATCTTTTAAATTGTGACTCTTGTAATAGCTCTTATATCGGTAGAAATGTAGACCCTTAAAACTCGAATATGAGAAATCTAACAAGATCAACTTCGGCCTTTGGTACAAATTTAAAAGAACTTAAACACAACTTTAGTTCATAAAAAATTTAAAAAATCTTGACAATACTACATTTAAAAACTTTAAACTAGATTTTTTGGGGAAAAAAAGAAACAAACAAAGAGTTTTTACTAACAATTTTTAAAAACAAAACTCGGGTTTTAAACCCCAATAGATTTTTTTACCTTTACATGCTTCCCATAACAAAAAACCCCTGATGATAAAAAAAAAATTTATCCGGGGCCCCCTTTTGGGGGTCTAACCTTTTTTTTTTGCATATTACTTGATTTCCCTATTTTTTTCAAAAAACAGTAAAATTTAAATAATTTAAAAAATTTTTTTTTACCCAAACATAGTCAATTATTTTGAATTTTACATTTGTCTGCTGCCCCCTGCCTGCCTCCATTCCGGGGGGGCTCAAAGAACCTTACACTCCTTCCCCCGCTATTTCCCCTTATAACCATAAAAAACCCCCCCTCAAACAATGCAACCGTTCCTTTTTTATAACATCTTTTTTACAATCCCCCCAGATACTTTGGCAGCCCCCCGGGAATGCCGGGGGAAAGGGGGTTGTGGCCCTTTTTCTTTTTTTTTTTTTTTTTTTTTTTTTTTTCTTTTTTTTTTTTTTTTTTTCACTTTGTAACTTTTTTTTAAACAATAAATTTTTTTTACTTTTTTTAGTTTACTATAATTTACTTCCCCGTTTAAAATAAAATTTTTTTAGTTATATTAAAAGGTTTAAAAAAAAAAATTTCAATTTGATTTCTTGAAGCCCCCTTTTTTAAAAAAAAAATTTACATTTGCTTAATTTTCTTTTAAATTACGGTCCTATTCAGGAGTAAAGTTTTCCCCTTTAAATTTTATTAAAGTTAAAACAAATTATCATAATTTAACATTGCTTTTTTTAAATTTTTTTTCAAACAAACCTTTAAACATTATAAATTTATTCCCCAATAACAACCACACCCAAATCCCCCTCGGGAGTATACCTTTTTTTACCCTTGAAAATGGTTGTATCCTTTTTTAGCCAGTACAACGGGGGTTTTTAACCTAACGAATCACATGTTTGTCTTTCCAAAAAAATGGTATATTTTTTTTAAAAAATTTATTTTTTAAAAAGGGAAAAAAGTAAATATATTAATGTTGTTTGATTTTTATTTTGTTCTGTGAAAAAATGTGATAGTTTTAAAACCCCCCCACATGTTTTATTGGCTCAAATTGCCACTGCTCCAGTTGACAGTAAGTTTTAAACTTTTATTTTGCTTATTCATTTTCCATACAAAAATACAAATTTTTTCAATTCATCTGGTTTTTCTACATTTAATGTTTTTTTCACGTAAAAAAAATTTAAAAAAATTTTAAAAAATTCATTAAAATAAAGTTTTTTTTACAATTTTCTTTTAAAATACTCTAAAAATTTTCAATTTACTTTTAAAGTTCATTTTTGCTTGTAGATAGCATTTTATGATTTTTCCAAGAAAGGCTCTACTGGTTTAAAAAAAATTCCGAAATAAAAGGGCTTTTTCTTCCCCCTTTACACAAAGGGGTGTAATACTAGTAACAAGTTAACAGCTTGTGCACCTGCAATGCTGACAAAATTTATAACATGAAATTTTTATATGGCATATGAGTTTCATCCTTTTTTCCCTCTCACCCCGAATCAAAAAGGGATCCACTTTGAATGGTTGTGGCATCGAACGGTTCAATTCGAGACAAACGGAAAAACATTTTTGTAGCAAATTTACTCTAAAATTTTTTTTATAATAGGTATATTGTTGATAAAGAAGGTTTGGGGGGGAGATATTTGAAAAAAAAAAAAAATGGTACCTTTTTGGGGGGCCAACGCCGACCCCCCCCGGGGGGGAAAAATTGGGGGAGAGAAATTTTCTGGTTTAAAAAAAAAGGAAAAGGGGATTAAAGCAATTTCTAGCTTTTCACTAATTATTTCCTTATTGGGGTTTTTTTTCCGACATGTCGCCTGGCCTAGCCAGTGTAACCAAAAAAGCGACAATAAACTTCCATCTAAAAATTAAAAAAAAAAAAACAATTTATATATCTTCAAAAAATTTTTGGGAAAAATTTTTTTATGCTGAAAAGATGGTTTTACCACCCTTTCCCCCCAATTAAACCAAGTCGGTATTTTCCCCTTAGTTAAAAACCCCCAATTAGTAAAAAAAGTTAAAAAAGGGGAAAAAAATAACATAAGACATGTGATACATGTTTTTTTTAAAATTTTAAGACCCTTTTTTGAAATTAAAAAAAACATGCGGGAAAAAAAATGAAGGATGAGGGCCCCCAAAAATTGAAATTTTGGGTTAAAAAAACTAATAATGTTTTTTTTGAAAAAAAGAAAAGGGCAATACAAAAGTGAATTTTTTATTTCATAAAATCTTTTAAAAAATAAAGTCAGAAAAAAAAAAATCAATTATAAAAATTTTTTTTTTTTTTCCGTATTTTTCCGAAAAAAATTAATTTTTTTTAAAATTTTTTTAAAAACATCATTTGAGGGGAGCCCAAAAAGGGGAAAATTTTCCAAAACAATTTTAAATTTTTTTTGTTTTTTTATAGTTTCGAGCCCCCAATGGCCCCCCTCGAATTTGGGACACCCTGTACAAATTTTAAAAAAAAAAATCAAAATTTAAAAAAATTTAATTGATTTACTAACAACGCGACTAAAATAATTAACCCCCTTTAACATGACAAAAATGACCTCTCACCCCAATTTATTGAGTTAATTTTAAAACCGATTAAAAAAGGGAAAAATTGATATAATAATAAATGTCTTTTTTTTTTCAAACAAGGAATTTTGAATCCTTCAGCAATAACTCCTCGACATTTAAGGAAAAAATTGCTTAAAGTTTATAAAATTTAAATTTAATTTTTTGGGGTGTATAGTATAGACAATGCTTATAAATATTTAGAAAATATTTTTAAACGTTCTCCTTTTAACCTTTTAACTATGCAATCAAAACCCCTTTTGGGATCCCAAGACGTCTTCAAAACTTATAATCTTATTCCTATTCCTGCTCTAAAAAAAAAAAACATTTTTTTTTTATAAATCCTTCATTTTATCTATTATTAAGTGCTACCAGAACACTATAGTCAGAATTTTAAAACCTGTCAGAATGAAAAAAAAAATTCACCCCCAGAATCTGCCCTAATACCATCCCGCAATCAGTTAACGAAACACCTACTTAAAAAACCCAAATTTAAGCCTGAATAGAAAAAAATATTCCTAAAAAAAAGGGAAACATAAACTATAACAAAAAAAAGATAGGGGATCCTTTAGGACCAAACCCCAAAGGTTTTTCATGTCCATCCTGGGTTGGGGGAAATATCCCCGGGAATCCCCGACTAAAAAACCATTGATGTCCCCTTTAGAAAACTGGAATTCTAACTTTACAACCCCAATGAAAAAAGTTACAAAATTTAAACATTTTTTTTGATTTCAAATCCAATTTGACGGGAAAAAAGGGCGATTCAAACCCCAGCCCCCCCACGTCACAGTTCCGGCGCCGAACCAAAATCCGTCAAAAAAACCTTTAATGGGGAAATTTTGGCGTTCACATTCATCCTCTCCCGGGCATTTTTCCCGCAGACGGTTTTCGAAAGAGTACGTCCGCCCCCTTTTTTTCTCGAGAGATATTTTTGGGTTTTGAAAAGATGTGGGGGAAAAAAATGAACAAAATAAAATTAAGATTTAACAATTAATAGAATTTTGAGAAAATATAATGTTTTATAGGGTTTTTTTCGCATGCAAAATACATGAAATATTATTTTTTTAAAAAAAATTTTGGGGAAAGGGAAAATTGGAAAAATTAAAAAAAAAGGTAATAAACATCTCTTTATTATAATTTTTAGTTTGTTTATTTTAGTTATTTTTGGGGTTACAATTTTAAACAAAAAAAAAAAAAAGGAATACATTTTAAAATTTTTTTCGTTCCAGGCAAAGACCCCAAGAATTAAAAAATTTTTTTAAATGTCCCTTTACTTGAAACATTCCTGTTCTTCCACCGGAAGGGGCAAATTTTGCAGTTCAGAGTTTGTTCCTTTTTTTGGCCCCTTTTTTTTGTCATAGTTAAAAGGTATCCATCATATTCTTTTTTAAAATTATGAAAAACCGGAAAGGTTATCTGCATTTTTTCGGCCCCGCTTAAATTTCCCCCCGGTTATAATTTTAAATTTTTTTAAAAAAAAAATCCAAACTATTTTCAAAACTCTTCGGCCCCCAAACAATGCCGGTGGTTGTAAACATTCCCCTATTTTTTAAATCCTGACGGGAAAGGGGGCCCAAAAAAATATGTTTTTAAAGGGAACCCCCGTCTCCAAAAAACCCCATGGGGGGTTTTTAACTCCTATATTGGTAGCCCCTCTTTTTTTGGGGTAGTTGTCCCCCTTTAAATTTTTTTTTGCCCAAAGAAAATTTTTAAAAAATTCCCCACCGCTGTTGTTGCCATTTCTCCGACGTCCAGAAAAAAATTGTAATTGGCGTCCACAAGAGCCAAAAAAATAATTGAAAATGATTTCTTGTAATTAAAATAAAGCGATTGTTTCCCCCCCAAGGGCCCCCCACACGGTTGGGGAAGTTCCATTTGGGGAAAACCCCGGCAAGGCCCTTTTTCCAGTGGGTTCTGGTTTTTCTTCCCCCATCAAAGCGGCATATGATTTAAAGGGGGTTTCTGTAAAATCTTGCACGACTGCCATGTCCAAGGGAAAGAAAAAGGGGGATCGCCAAAAAAAGACCCCCCGGGTTCCAAAACCAAAAAAACAAAACTGTAATACTTTTTTTTTTATCTAAATATTTTATTCTATTTTTAAACCCCTTTTTTTTTGAAATTTTTGTCATTAAAATTTTTTTTACATTTTCTGGTTTTTAATGTGAAGACTAGGGGGGGAAAATATTAGGGAAATTTTTTGAAAATATTTGAAAAAACCCCTTTACAAAAAGGGGAAAAAAAAGTGGGGAAAGAAAAAAAGAGATACAAAAAACCATCAACTAATTTTTTGGGGAAAAATTTTAAGGGGAAAAAAAAACGATAACTAATTTAAAGGGGATATTGAAATTTCCCCCAAAAAGAGTTTAAAAAAAAAGGGGCCAAAAAGATAAAAAAAGTAAATTCTGGTGATGAAAAACAAACATTTCTGCAAAAATAACGAAATGAAATAATAAAAAGAAACGAATAGTGAAAGAAAAAATTTCGTCTTTTTCAGCACAAACAACTGAAAATTTTCCCTACAAAAACCAACTACTGCATTAAAAAAAAACCAGTAAAAGAAAAGTTGCATTTCCCCTCAGCCTCTCCTTGGAAAAAAACTCATGGACTTTTTTAATCAAAAAACGTGAGGAGCAAATTTTAACAACCAGATGCAGTTTGATTTCTAACTGGCATAACACCCCCCCAAAAGTTTTCTTTCCCCTTTAAATTTTCATTTTGCCAAATCAGAAATTTTTTCTTTGAAAAAAGAAATATGAGCAAAGTCCTTAAGGGGAAAAAGCTTAAAAAAATTGTAATCAAAAAACAATAAAAGCTAAAAATTTTTTAATGGCATCGCCTGCACCCAGTTACCAATATAGTAATACATCAAAAAACAAAAACCCCATGCAATCACCTTTTTTCCCAAAAGAATTCCCCCTCCAATAAAAACTATGGATGAAATTTTTTTGCTCTTCTAATTTAAACGGGGCTGTTTCAAGATTTTAATAAAATATGTATTTTATATTGAAACAAGAAAAAGTGTTATCCCCCTTTTGAAAAAGTTTTAATTATTATAAACTTGTTTTTATCTTTAGTTTATTAAATAAAGGTTAAAAACTTTTTTTTTAATCATTTTCGTCGCCGAAAAAATTTTGAGACCAAAAAAAAAATTTTAGGATATCAGCGTGAAGGGGAAAAACCCTTTATTACCCCCCTTGATACGGGAAATTTTTTTCCCTTGAATATTAGTGTTTTAAAATTTAAAATTTGTTTTTTATACACTGACAGATATCCCTTTTTTGGGCCTAGTGTTGTTCTGAGGCGAAGTAAGTAGATCCAGGTATTGATTAACTACTTGTACTTTTTTAAAATTAAAAAAAAAATATCATTTTAAAATTTTTTTTTTTGGGACTTACCTTAAAACAAACTGCAAGCCCCGCCCGGTGAAATAGCTCTTTCCAGTTTTATCTTCTTTTTTTTTTTGAAATTTTAAAAAAAAAATATGTTAAAGAATTTTTTTGACATTCAAAAAAATTGATGAAATTTGACATCATAAAAAAAGCAGTTCTTTATACAGTGTCGCGATTCTCCCGGTATTTTTTTTTTCTTGACCTTGGGTCCTTTCCCCTCTTTTTGCTTGGTTTTTTTCCGCTGCTTCCTCCTCGTCCAAACAAAAGAAAAAATTTTTCTAATTCTTCATCGGAAAACCCCAAACCCTCTTTTCAACAGTTTGGGCCCAAGAATGTTAAAATTCCGGGTGGGGCGAACAAAGGGGAAAAGAACCCCTCAAAAAAGATCTGTGAGGGGAAAGGTACCGGTTCGGCGCCGGAACTGTGGCGTGGTGAGGTTTTTTAAACGCCTTAAAGGGGCGATTGCTTCCCCCCCGGGGTTCCCACTATACGTAACGTCCCCGTCACGTCTCCGCACCGTCCCCCGTCACGAAAAATTCTTAGTTAAAAAAGGGAATGAAAATAATCACACCATCAGTCACGTTCACTTCCGTCGCCGTCACCTCCGTCGGCGATTGCGGAGAGAAATTTCTTTCGGTGCTTGTCGGTGGGTAGACTGTATTAAGTGTGCATTGGTTGACGTGTCTGTTTCCCCCGTTTAATAAAATTTTAAAAAAACCCCTTTTTTTTAAAAAAGTAAAATTATTAACTATGAGTGATAAAAAAAAGTTTGACAAAAAACTTTTAATAGAAGAAGTAAGGAAATATGAACCCCTTATAACATGGTTTAAAAAAATTATTGTAAAAACATCTAAAGGGAAAAAAAATATGGAGGAAGTTTGGGGGAAAAAATTTAAAAAAAAAACAGGTAAGTTTGATTTTTATTTATATTATGGCAAAACTAAACACAAAAATCTGAAAACTTTTTTATAAGAATTGGTTTTGTTGCCACGGAACTTCCCAGAAAAAAAAATTTAAAATTTTCCCCAAACTTAAAAAGGGCCCCCTTGTTGGAATTCCAAAACCGGGAGGAAGATTTAAAAATTTTGGGTTTACTTTAGGCTCTGCGAAATTGGTATCCGTGTTAATATTAGCAAAATTAACATCTATTCTTTGATATAATTATAAAAAAATACAAGTTGTTAAAATGTATAAATCAATATTTTCCGGTAGTATTCATAGATCGAAAAATCCCCGCCATTTGTGAGCGGGGGTGACCAAACGCATTTTCAAAACTCGCCTAGACGAGAGCCCCGATAATTAAATATTTTTTCCCCAATATCTCCAGAGGTGGCACTGCCAGGATATGGTCGTAATAAATGGTTTCGGGGAATGCCTATCTCCTACCAGACATATGGTGTGGTGTATTAGATTTGGGAAAATTTTAGGGGGTGGTATGTTTATATCATTTTTTTAAAGTTTTCCCCAAAATTTGTTTTTGCCAATATTCCACCATCACTATTTTTTCCATATGATCCTCATCTATTGCTAAAACTTATAGTTGGCATCAAGACGGCAAAAAAAAATAATTGAAAAAGTCTGTTTATAACTAAAAAAATTGCGAGCCACTATTTGGTGGAGCAAAAATTAAAAAATTTTCCCCGTCTATAGCACCTAAATTTGGGGAAAGTTCCAGGAAGTCCAAAATTTTTCAGCTATTCTCTGCCAATCTTGGGTTTTGGTTTTGGGGCATAACCCCGGGCATCAACTCTTCAATTATGGCAGTGCAACTTTTAACTTTTTTTTTGTATTGTAGAATGTCCCCCCGAAAACTAAATGATAATGAAAAAGGGGGTCCCTTCCAAAAGAAATCTAAAAAAAAAAAAAAAACATAATTATATTTTATTATTGAAATTGAATTCTATATTATGACATTAGCAAAATCATTTATAATTTGAAACTTAAATTTATTTTTTAAAAAGGGGAAAATGTTAAAAACAGAAACTTTATTTGACACTTAAAATGTGCGTAGAAAAACTATAGGGGTAATTTTAAATCGCTTTCGGTCTACTTTTTTTTTATTTTTAAAGATTTAAATGGGTTTTAACTTTTCATAAAAAAATAAAATTTTTTTTCTTCAGAAAATAAAGGGTTTTTTTGACCCCGGAAGTAAAAAATTTCAATTTAGTTCTTGACACTACTGAAATTTCATTTGGATTAGTTAAAAAAAAAGGGGGAAAAAACCGAAGGCTATCACAATTTTCCCCCTATATCGGAATTTTTTATTATTGTTCGTTTTTTTGGGCCCCCCCAATGCAAGTCAAATGGGTATCACTAAAGTCAGTGGAGAAGAGCACTCAATAAAAAAAAACCAAAAGGGGAATTTTTTGAAATTCAGTTACATTATGGAAATATAAGGGTTTTGTCATTTCTATTCCCTTTTTTAAAAAAAACGAGAAACACAAAGAACCCCTACCGCTTAGCGAATCTCAGATAGATGAAAAAACCAGGGGAAAAACAGACGACTCACAAAATTTAAAGAAATTTTAAAAGACGTTTCTTTTTAATTTAGTCTCCCCAAGAATCTGCAAAAAACCCAAAAAAAAAACCCAAAAAATTTTTAAAAACAGAAGAAAAAACCCCAACTAGCAAGCCAGCTTCCCGTGTTTTAACACCAACTGGGGGAAAAATCGCAAAGAGAACCCCGAATCAGAAACAGCATCAGCAGCCCCAAAAAAACTCATTTTTTAAACAAAGAAAAACCACAGCCTCTATGCGATCCAATTGATGCTTTTTTAATGGGGCCCTTCTGGAACGGTGGCTTTTCCCCCATTTTCAGAACATTGCTAAAAAAAAAATTACTCAATGTTGTATCAGAGCTGGGGAATAGCCCCCAAAACAGCTTCCAAAAATTTTTTTGGGTCGCCGCCCTTTTACATGTATTATCCAACAGCCGACGCCGACGCCGACGCCGACTCCCATGCCCCCCCCCCCTCAGTCTTATGAAGATTGTCGCCTCCTTTTGTCCCAATCACTCCAATCAGGAACCGCATCCTTCAGAATTATATTAAAATTTTTACCAGATGAGAAACAATAATTTGTCTAAATTTATATAATCTATTTGTACTATTTGATATAATTATAATCTTTTTTTATCAATAAAAAAAAATAAAATTAAAGAAATATATATTTTTTTTCCCCCTATGCAGACCATCAGTTTTTTAATAGCGCTAATTTTTTACGAAACTTAGTGTTTTTTTTTGTTATTCTCCCTTTTAATTTTTTTTCAAGAAAAAAAACCTGCTGTTTAGACATTCTAAAAAATTTATAAAATTTTAATTCATCATCTTCTAATGGGGGAAAAAATGTGTGATATTGCCCTCTTTTTTCCCCTTTTTTTTTAAAAGAAATATATCTTTTCCCCCCTTTTTTCCTTTTTTTTCTTTACTTTAAGCCTTCTTTTTCCCCTGTCCAAAAAAAGCGCAATTAGCCCCAACTCTTCTTTTGGGGAAATTCACTCATGTTAAAATTTTTCCCCTACGTCACACCTACGGGCAGAAAAAAAAAATGCCCCGCTGCGGGTCCCTTTTTCCGGGGCCCGGCCCGTTTTGTATGAATTTGGGGCATTTTTTTGGTTTGGGACGGTGGGGGACGTTGACGTTAGGGAAATGGGAACGCGCCTTATACGGAACGTCAACGCCCCCTCACCGACCGGCAACGTCACGTCAAAAATTCTGTAGTGCATTTTAACCCGGATGTTCTCATATGGGGGCACCGCCCGAAACGCCCCGCCCGGAACGTCGTTTTTCTAAAAAAAATTTTTTTACGGGGGCTTTTTTGGGGCGTTGCCTGTCTGTGCCTGCATATTTCTAGTATGGGAAGGGGAAAAATGGAAATAGGAACGTCTTTTTTTATTTAAAAACAAAATATATTGCAGTTTGTTTATACAATTTAATCAATAAATATCGATAAAATATGGATGATAAAAAATAATACAGTGTGAAAGGGGAAAATATAAATTTTACGATGGGGGCCAAAAAAAAAACAGGAAATTTTGGGAAAAAAAAAATATGGGGAAAAAGGGGAATCAATTAAATATCGGGGGAAGGGGATATTTTTTTAAAAATCATAAAAAAAAAAGAAATAAAAAAAAAATTTTTTTTAGTTTATTCTATTAGTTTTATTCCCCGGCAGGGCCCCATTTCAAAAGTTTTTTTTATTTTTCCCCTACTTAAATGCAGAATTTTTTGCATTTCCACCTTGTCTAGGAAAATTTTTTTCCAATTGGGTTCTTGTTCTTCAGTTTCTATATATCGACCCAAAATGATGTTACCCTTTAAATTTTAGTTATGCAAAATGCAGGGGGTTAAAAACTATATTGCCCCGTTTTTGGAAAAGGGGAATTTTAGGTCGGGGAAAAAATTCTAAATTTCTGAACAAAAATTTCCAAAGCATTTTCTAAAACCCCGCCTAGCTCATGATAATCTATAATTAAAAATTCTTTTTTTGGACCCCCCTTTAAAAAGGCCGGGAAAAGGCTAAAAAAAAAGGGTTTTTTTAGGGGGGAAATTATCCCACAAGTACATAGGATGCAGAAATGTCAGTTTCAGGAAGTTTTTTTTCCCTTTTGGGGAAAATTATTTTTTTTTGTTTTAATTTTTTTTCCAAAATTTAGTTAAAAATATTCCTCCATCGCTTTTTTTTTCCTAAGATCCAACGTCCACTGCAAAAAACTTAAAATTTTGGGCCAAAAAAACCAATAAAACTATCGAAAACGTGCGTTTATAATTAAAGTATTGTGACACGCTATTTGGAGGTGCAAAAATTTCCCCCTGCTTCCGTCTAGTGCTCCCAAACAATTTGGGGGAAATTCCACATTTTCCAAAACTCATCAGCAATTCTTCCCAATCTTTTTTTTTTGGGGTTGGGCATTACTTCTTTTAGTAACTTATCAATTATAGCTTGGCACACTTTTTAACTATATAATGCACAGTCAATGGGGCCCAAAAGGGGAAATAAATGATATTGTCTGAAATGAGCCCCCAGTTGCTAGGAATCTGGGGAAAAATTAATTCCCCATACAAGGTGTCCTAGATAAAAGCAAGAGATTTTGAAAACGATAAGAATACAATTTTTTTTTAAAGGGAAAAAAAAATTTAGTATTCCCCAGCCCCCAACTTTTAAAAAACCTTTTTTTTTGGTCACTTTTGGGGTACAGGTAATTTTAAAATTTTTAAAACCTTTTTTTTACTTATGAAGGGTAAAAAAAATTTAAAAAAAATTTGTCTTACTTATTTGGGGGCATGCTTTTAACCCCAGGGGGTTTTCAATTTGGTTTTTTTTCATTTCTGGGGGGAACATGCAAAGCTAGATGGGTCTCTTTGAGGGACCAGCTAAGAAAGGCGTTAAAAAAAAAAAAAAGAGTGGACAAGCAGCCCAGACTGCAAAAAAAAGAAAAAAGGATTGCATGTCTTCTATAATTTCCCCTTTTTTAAGGAAAGGGAAGCTAAAAAAAACATCTGATTCAGAAATTTCTGAAGAGGAATCAAATGACGGAATAGGGGAAACAATGAGGGGAAAAAATCTGGGGGAAAAACATAGTTTAACGGAAGATGAGAAAAAATTTGGAAAATAAAGGTGAAAAAAAATGAAAACGTCAAAAAATACAATTTTTACACGAAATCCCGAAAAAATGACCACCTTCCTTTTCTAAAGTGAGGGGAAAACCAAAATGATACTGCCTCATCTGTTTTTTAAGAAATATTTAATTGACAGTGAAAATGAAACTTCCGTCCTCATTAAAAATGACCCAAAAACCTATTTTTTTTCCAAAAGGCTTTTAGCAACAGTTAAAACATTTACACCCAAATATCCCCAAATATTGTTTAGCAAAAATTTTTTAACAAAACTATTTTTAATTGTGTCTAATGGGAATGGGAGCGGGGGAAGAAAAAAAATACCCAAAAAATTGCACCAGCAATGATGCTGGCATCGAATCCCAATCAAAAAGTTCAGCCACAACCAGCACAAATCCATGGAACTATTTGCAGATAACTCGCCTCCTCAGATTATACAGATCCCATTGATATCGCCCAAAAAACTACCTTCATCTATTTCCTCTCCATCCCCAATTCATCTTCAGCTCAAAGTTATTATGATTCTTTCAAACACCCCCAAAGTAGTTTTCCCCTTTTTAAAATTTTGCTTCAATTTTAGAAAGTATAAAAAAATTTATCCCGAGACTTCAAAAATTTATAAAAAAAAAATTTTTGTCATCTTCAAATTTCCCCAAATAATGTATTTACTCTAACGTATTTTCTATTAAAAAACATCCATCGTCCCCCAAAATTTTTCTTAGATCTGGCTATCTGGTCCTCCTCGCCCAAAAAAATTAAGCAATCATTGCTAATTTTCTTTTGTAAATTTGACCATAGCTAATTTTGGGGAATTTTTTTATTTTGGAACTAATTAAAAACCCGCTGGACTAAAAGATTTGACGTAAAAAATGCGAGAAGATACTGCACGTCTAGGTGAATGAGGGGGTTTTAACGTGACGTTGCCGGTCGGTGGGGGGAAAAGACGTTCCGTATAATGCGAATCGACCAACTAAAAAAATTTTTCTCAAGGTGACATCACTACGGGAAAGCTGCACGCCCAAACAAAAACCCCCAGTCGATGAGAACAGGGAAACCCAATAAAAAATTACCAACCTCAATTTAAATGTTTTTTAAAACCCTGCTCAGGACCAATTATGGGGATTCGATAAGAAACTTAAAAACAGAATTAATAAACCCCATATTTTCGTACAGACCCAAAAAAGGTACAATACTTTCTCTGGTGATTACGGGGGGGAATCATCTTACTCCACCCCCATAAAAATTGCTCCCCAAAAAGCAGATAACCCCTCCGTTTTGGGGAAGAGATTATTCTGTCCATGGATTGCAGTTCCCCCTTTTTATCAACACCCAAACAACAATATAAATCAAGGTAGTATTGGCAAAACGTCTTGTGAACCTAAATCATGAGCGAACTACGAACCGTCGACCTTCACAAAACCTGGCTCAAAAAATTTGCCACAGGCGACGTATTTGGTAACTCGCCCCAAAAAGCCAACCCCCAAAAGGGAACATCCTATGAAGAAAATCATGAATACAAAAAGACCTATCTTTCCTCCAAAACCAAGTCTACCCATCTGTTGCAAAGAAAAAATATTTGAGAGAATTTTGGGAAAAAGTGGGAAAATTTTGGGATTTGATTTTTTACATTTTTTTGTGCTTTATATTTAAAAAAAAAATTGCGAAAATTTTTTATTTTTGGCATAATTTAACCTTTTTTTCCCTTTTTTAATTTTGTCAAATTGAAATGAAATTTTTTATTTTATTATTTTTTTAATTTTTTTTAAAACTATTTTATATTTTTTGAGAAAATTTTTCCCAAGTGTTTTAAAAAAAAAAAATGTATGTAATTTTTTAAAAATATTATTTTTTTTTAATTTTTTTTTTTTTGATAAATCTTCTTATAAATTTTTTCTTTTAATTTTTTTTTAAAAAATTTTCATATTTCATTTTAATTTAACTTCTAAGAAACACAATAAGAAACCTTTATAATCCCTTTTATTTGGAAAAAAAAAAAGGTATATAAAAACACTTCAAAAAGGGTATAAAACACCATCAAAAAGTTCATGGGGGCCACGACAAAAAGGATTCTGACCATGGATCCCAGAGCTTTACCACCATCACCCCCAAGGGTGCAGCATAATTGCATCGGCTGCAGAAGGAGGCAAGGGTCCGGGGGTGGCTGCACACCGCCGGGGGACCTTTTTAAACCATACGCTTGCCACCTGTTTTAATTGGGGGCCAGTGGGAAAAAAAATCGATTTGTAAAACCCGGTGCAACTTTTAAGATTATTTGGCTGGTAAGGTTTATCTTGTAGCTTGATTTTTTTGTCTTTTTTTTTTTTATTTTTTAAAATTTTTAATTTCGACCTTTTTTAATATATAAAAATTAATTAAAGAACTTTAATTACCATTCTTATCACATTAAAAATTAAGGTACTGTTTAAAAAATTTTTATTTAGAAATATTTTGTAGTTTTTGGTGTCTCCCCAAAAAAAGGACCTTTTTTTAAACACCTAAAGGGGGGGAAAGGTTTTATATCCAACCCCATTTTTTTCCAACCCATATTATGTTATTCATTTCACTTATTTATCATATCTATCTTTTTCCTTGTTCAAACCAAAAAATAGCTATGATAACCTTTTTAAATTTCTTTGTTTAGTTCTAGGTAATTCTTATCTAATCAAAATTAAGAACTGGCAAAAAATTTTTAAAAGTACGGGGGGCCCCAAATTTTTTCCCCATTTCCCTACTATAAAAATAGGTTTCGCTTTCAGCGAAACACACTCTAACCTTTATCCCCGTCACATAGCTACCATCTACACTAACTACGTCATAGTTTAAAATTTTTGTAATAAGTTGTACCTCAGTGTCCTAAATAAACCCAAGTTCTACCCCTTTAAAAATTTAAAAATTTTTAACACTCAAGAAGTATCCAAAAATTTTTTTTTTTGTTGAAAAAAGGTTAAAAGTACCTGTTTTTTTTTTTTTTTTAAAAAAAATTAAAAATCTTTTATTTTGGGTTTTTTAAAAAAAATTTTTGGATCCTAAGGTTTTTTGGCAAAAAATTTTTTTTGGCTTTTTTTTTTGGGAAAAAAAACGACAAACCCTTTTTTGTAGTATATTTTTTTTCTGAAAATTCGACACTGTAAAAAAATTTGGTGCCAAAAACATTTTTTTTTTTTTTATGTAAAAAAAAGGGAAAAAACCTGATTCAAAAATTTAGTCTGTCTTGCCGGTGAATTTTTAGAATTCCTATATTATTTTTTTTATTCTAGATAAGACCACCTGGATGTTCACCGGGGAGAATACTATCGAAGATAATGTATAAAAATTTTCCCCCTCTACAGTGGGGGCCCAAAAAGCCAAAAAGATGGAAAAAATTGGAGTTCGATGGTAGCGATGAATATCTCCGGAAAAAAAAAAAAATTGGGAAAGTGATGAGCCGTTATCAAAAAAAAAAAGTCGTTGGAAAAAAAAACCTGAAACGTGGAAGCAGAATAAAAAAGAAGAATAAAAAAAAAGTGGGGTTTGGTTATACTAAAAAAAAAGAAATAAATGAAGCAAAATTTCCCAAAAAATGTAGACTGTACAAAATTTTAAAATTTTAAAAAGTTTAACAAAATTTACACAAGAAAAAATTTTAATTGTTCAAGTTTAAGGAAGCTTCGGTACTGTCGAAAAAAGGTTTTTTTTTTCCCTTTATTTTTGGGTTTTTTTCCCAAGGTTCAAAGAGTTCTGCGGTACAGGTGTGAGAAAAAAAATCTACCCGAAAACCTTTTTAAGACAAACAAAAAGGGTTATAGAAAAGGGGCTATTTGATTTACCGGAAAAAAGGGGGGGAAAAAACCCCCCAAAAAACTTCAGACCAACTTATAAAAAATTAGGGGCCCACATTGAGGTTTTTGCCCCGTTTTAACTGGCCCCCAAATTTATCCATTAGCAAAATGTTTGATTTTTCAAAGAAAAAGTAAAAAAGTTGGAAAAAAATTTTAAAAAAAAAAAAAAAAACGTAGAACATTTTTTTCCCAAATGCAAATAGCGTTCTTCAGCCCCAAAAAGGATCAATGCGAAATTTGTTAAATTTTTAAAAAAACCTACAAAAAGTAAAGATGTTTACAAAAAGCATATGAAAAAAGGGTGAAAAAAAGCCTCAAAAAGTGCTGATAAAATTAAAAGCAGCTGAAGTTGCCACCTTTTTTAGTGCCCCCCTGGGGCTTAAAAGTATTCTAAAAATTTCCCAATCTGGGGGTGCCCAAAAGGGATTATTCACTAAAATTATGCGCTTTAAATTTCCCCATTTATGAAGCTGCAGCTCCAAATGACGCATTTTGTTACGCATGGACAGAGATCAACGGAAAAAAGGGGGAACCTATACTCTGATACGTGCAGCTAGAAAAAACCCAAAAACCGTATAAAAACCGCATTATTTCTTTTTTCCAGTACAAAATTCACGTATTACAACATAACTTCAAAAAGGGACATTTATATGGAAATGGATTCTATGCACAGTGCGATAAAAAAGGTTTTAAAAGAATGTTGCAATTTATGCAATGAACTTTTGGGTTAAAATTTTTTTAAATTGGGGTCGTTTTTAAAAGGGAGAAACAATACCATGTTAGGGAACTACGATTTTCAGATTTTCTAAATTTAAAGCGTTTGGGAAAAGGGCTTTTTTAAAAAAAAAAAACCGGATGATTCTGGAAAAAGGTGGCAAGATAAAGGTAAAGCGCTAGGGGAAAAACCAACTGGTTTATTATTTTTTTAATACAACCAACTTTTCCCCAAAAAATCGTATTTTAAAATTCATGGTAGAGGCAGACCAGTTTTTATTCCTTGAACTATTATATAAAAATATTTTACCTATCCCCCAAAAGAAAAAAAAAAAATCTTCTTAAGCTATGCAAAAAAATATCATTCCTCCGGAGTATCCTTCTACAGTTTAATCCCAGATGAAAGATATATAAAAAAACATTACCAGAACCAGGAAGTTTTGAGGCGATGTAAAAAGGGAGACCCTGTGTTTTTTTGGTGTTAAAAAATTTTACAATATAAAAAAAATAAATCGTTCTTTCAAATAATATTTTGGGGTTTTTGACCAAGTATGGTGCGCAGTATTTTTTTAAAAGTGTCCAAATCACATTTTTTTTAAAAAATTTTAAAAAAACACTCGTGCCAGTAGACTTACCCAAACCCCGGGTTACTTTTAGATTTGATATAAAAACTGCACCTTGGAAAAATGGGGTTTTTATGAAATTAAAACTTAATTTATACAAAACCAATTTTTTTTCTTGGTTTTTTTTTCAGTAAGCCCATTCCGGTTCCCCTTTCTTTTTTTAAGGGGGCTCCCCCCCGCGCCACGGTTATCAGACGGCCATTAGAGGTTTTTACAGTGAACAAAGTTTTTTTTTAGTAAAAAGGTTTAAAATTGTTTTATTATTATCCGATTCATTTAAAAACGTAGTTAAAAAAATTGTAATAATTTTAACCTATACCCGGAGGTGCCCCCCAAATTGGGGCCCCCAACAGTTCCTTAAAGGCTGATTTCCTTTTTTTGGGGACCGTCCCTACGGGGGCAGTACCTCTGCAGTGTTAGTGATTTTAATTGAACGAAGATTTATAATGTAAATAATTACATCTAACGGTGACCGTGCAGGGGCGGGGGCAGTATCGTAGCAGGGCCGTGCCTTTTGGATTTTTTTTATCGTGGCCGACGATATTTTTTATTACGCTTTACAGTATTCAAGATGGATGGGGGAAAAACTTATTGTTTTTTGGGGAAAAAAAAATGTGCTCTATGATTTGAAACATCCCCAAAAAATAAATACGCAGTTTAAAGAGAGAATAAAAAAAAAATATAGGGGGAAAAACTTTTAAAAAACCAGGTAATAGTTTACATTTTATTTGTTTTTCAAATGTTGCTATTTTTAAATTTAAAAAATTTAAATATTTCATTTTCCAGGGGAAAGGAACCCTGGGAGAATTAAAATATTCTTTAAATAATTCCCCAAACCCAAAAAAATTCCCCTGGGGGATTTCTTCCTGCATCGGTATATTGATTATATTGGGCCTTTTTTGGGTTCCTTTTTTAATAAATGTTTGGGCCCAGATATATTTTAATACTTTTTTTAAAATTATGTAGTGTAAACAGTAAAATTCAAAATCAAGTTTTGTGGCTGTAAGTGGGTCCTCTAAGAAAGATTCTAAGTTGTACTAATATTCCAAAAAACCTTTTTTAAACCCTCCTTCTTGTAGGGATAAGCGGTAATTAAAAATAGACTCCCATCAGTTAGTTGTTTTGCTGGTGGGTCGCATTAAATATGGCTTTAAGGGAAACCCCCTTCCGTCACCTACGATGACATATGGCAGTTCAATGTTCCTCGATTATAGTGGGTGGTGGAATATTAAAAGTTGAATTTCCAATGTTTGATGAGAAAAATTCCGCCTCGCTATTTTTGCCATAGGATCCTACATCAACACCCATAAAGTTGTAATGGGCGTCGACAAGAGCCAAAAGGACAACAGAAAATGTTTTTATAGTTAAAATAAAGTGAGCCACTTTTTGTGGAACTGTATCGTGAGGTTGCCATCTATGGCCCAAACAGTTTGGAAAATTCCAATGTCCTCAAATTAGATGCATATCTTAACCATTGTTCTTATGAAGGCTGTGGCATTACCTCCTGGTAAAACCTTTAAATAGCCAAGTCTCTATAACAATCTTGTAAAATGTAGCATTTCCAAGTCAAACTAAAGATATTGTTCTTGAGAATCTCCTGTTGCTAAACCTGAAAAAAATGAAAACTAGTTTAAAAACGGGTTATGCTAAATGTAACTTTTTGTTTCAGGGGCAGTTTGTAAAGAAGATGGAGTAACATTCGGGACAAATAGGAAATCGAAAAAAGACGTATGACTAAAAGCGGTCAAGCTGCTATTAAACTAAAAAGTACAAATATGAAGATCAACGGGTTTTTACTTCCATATATGAAAGAAAGAGCGACTTATAGTAGTATGACTGAAAGCGATACCTAAACTATTTCAGACGAAAGCAATCCAGATTTTTGCAAACGAAGACGATCTAGATCATAATCAAAGTCATGTGATGCAAAAATTAAAAGCCCCTGGAAATTGACGAAACTGAGAATTTATCACCAGTGATGATGACTTCTTTAAAATACCTCAATCCACTTACAAAACCGCAAATTATTCTACATCATCAAAAAAATCGCAGTTAGCCAAAGTTTAAAAAAACCAAGTACAAATACGGAATCAGCGGAGAACCTTAATGAAGTACATTTTTAAAAAGAACGAAACACCTCAACCAGAACCAGTTCATAGTGTTGATGTTTTTTTTAGCAGCACTTCCCCTAAAAAAGCTTTACGCCCCTATTATCTAAACATGGCTAAAAGCAAATTTTTTTCCCGCTATACAAAATTGAGTTAGATTTATACAGGGTGTTCCCTAACTACGGTACGAAACTTCAGAGGGTGATTGGCTAGGTGTTTTAAAAAAAAAAAGTTTCTATGAAAATATGTCCGGAGTTGCTTCGTTTCTGAATACAGGCGTTGAAGTTTAAAGAAAAAAACGGATTTATAAAATCAGAATATCCTAAAAACGATTTGGCTGAAATTTTGCAGTTATTTAAAATAAAAGGTGCTTATTTGTTAACTGAAGGGGCATCAGTTACTTTCTATTAATGAGATTATTAATTATATTAAAAAACCAAAAAATAATTTCAAAGAAATTTGGAAAAAGGTTGAAATAATTTCTAAATCTGTTAAACTTTTCCTCTGTAAATTTTCTGAAAAGATGAAAATCAAGTAACTCCTTTGAGAAACTGTTTAAACAAAAATAACGCCGGGGCGATTTTATATATACGTCAAATCAAACAATGAACCAGGACCGTCAAGGTAGGGCAGGTTGACCACTGTCTAGTTTCGAGATTTGGGAGAAAAATCAAAAGACAAAAAAATTAAACCATTACTGGAAAAATCACCCCAAAATTAAGTTTGGCTAAAAACGTCCTTCATGCAAGTGGAAAACGGGATGCTGCCTTTCTTATAAAAAAGTTTCGAAAGTTCTCCTCAACAATAAAACGAATGAAAAGAACCATTTTAGATAATGAGTCAAGTACTTCTTCTATTCGACCCTACACACCTACAGAAGCTTTAGCATTAGTTTGTAATTTAGGATTAAAAGAAATCAGCATAATGCTACGAAGGGGAATGAAAGAAACGTAAACTTGTATCCTCCCTACTATACCATAATCAAAAGCTAAAACCGATTGTTATCCACCCCAAGACAAAATTTTGATTACTGATACCCTTGTCGATATAGGTTACAAAGTCTTTTGAATCTAAAGCCAATCGTTTAATGTTAGCACAACAAAAGTTTTGATCCAACATTCTTCGAAACAGACAAATACTCTTGAAATTACCTACAAATGGGGAATAGATGGAAGTTCAGGACATTCTTTGTACAAAAAAAAAATTTGAAGATGGAACTAGAGGACTCCGACATACCAGATATCCATAGTCCATTGCAACTTAGTTATAGTAGACTCCAAAACTACTCGATATTGCCGGCCAATTCGTTTTTGTTTGCCAAAGAAACAGCTCTGAACTTAAAATCTGAAACTGCTCATGTCGAAAACCAAATAGAAAAATTGCTCAACAGAACAGAAATAAGGGACGCAGATTTTGTAACTCAAAGTTATATAAAACTATGTTGGATGAAAAGGTCGAAACACTCAGAATACTTCATCAGCACAAGTGTGTTATTTTGTGGCGTTACACCTAAAAACATTAATGATCTGGAACAGGTTCTAAAAAGACCGTGCAAACATCTAATTTTTCTTTGGGTTGTCTATTTTTGCATGCCAAAATTCTTTTGGGTGTTTCTTCACTATCATACAGACTTAAATAAAACATGGGTTGCAAGAAAAACATTGACCTAGAAAACAAATAATTATTGATAGGTTCAAATCAGAAATGGGCCTCTGGTAGATGTAGTTTCAAGGGAAAGGGAAACAAATGATGGAAAAAGCGAGAGTTTTTTTGGACCCAGGGTATCGTTAATAACCGGCCAGATATGGATTAAAAACGTTTTTCGGCCATACTAGATGCACTATCAAGTGGATATAATTTAAATTCTCTCGAGTTTAAAAATAAATCTAGAAACTGCCAAAATTTACATTAACCTTTATCCGTGGTATCCTATGCCAGCAAGTCTCCATAAAATCTTAATTCACGGAGCAGATGTATTAAAACCTAATGTGTCCGATTGGACAGTTATCGGAAGATGTTCTGGAAGCTCGAACAAAGAATTTCGAAAATTTGGGAACATCATACCAGAAAAATTTCTAGAGCGAAATGCAATCAAGACCTCTTGAACTCATTGCTGATATCATCAAATCCTCTTATTAGTAGCATTCGACCATTACCTAAAGCAAAAGTGGAAATTTATCAAAGGTTAGATCCCTTCTCCAAATCTCCGAAAGGGTTAAAATTCAGAGGATCTAGATGATGAAGAATATGAGGCAGATGAGAAGGAAAAGCTTACATAAGGAAACATTCTTTTTGTTTATTTGTTTATGTATTACTGTAATACCCAAATAAAATATACTTTGTTAAATTAAATCTTTAAACTAAAAACAAATTGTTCCTAGCTTTATTTAAAATATCAAAAACAAGTTTAGAATGACAGACATCATTTATTTTTGCATAAACCTATAATAAAATAAAAATAGTTTAAATGCCGATATAATTTGAATAATATTTTTTTCCACCTAATTTAGTAAAATTGATCACTGTGCGTCGGCATAAACCACATGTTGACTTTTCTTGTACGGGTAAAACAAAAACACCGTTAAATTCAGTGGATTCCTTCAAGATTTCACTAGTTTAATAATATATATATATATATATATATATATATATATATATATATATATATATATATATATATATATATATATATATATATATATATATATATATATATTATTTTTGAGCATTCCATTTAAAATCGTCTAATTAGCAAAGCTGACCCATTTTAGATTTTGGGTGTAACTTTGAGGAACTATTCCTTAGGGTCCCAAAGAAGGAAATTTACACGAGTTTGATTTTTATAAGCGCTCGTTTCCGCCTATTTAAATAAAGACTTTTAAAAAATCGATATTTTTAAGCCTTATCGACTTTTCCTCTGAAATTTTTTTTTGAAGATAACTACATTATTAAAGCGGAATTTTAGGGAAAGATAGTAGTTTAAGGGTAAGCATCGATAATTTGCTCAGTCATACCAACCTCTGATTAACGGCAGCGTGCTGAAAATGAATGTTTTTAATCATTTTCGTGAATTTCAATCGACTTAGCTCTTAACTGCTTAGACTTAGCAGCTGATGTTACACAGAAATTAAGTGTATATATCATAGATAAAATACAGCCACAAGTCAACCTGACAGCCCACTTTGGAAAAAAATTTGCTTGAAGTTTTGAAATTTTAAAAATTGCATTATTCAGGTTATATAATGAACGTGTTGACTGCCAGATAAAAATCTGAAAAATCTCAGAATATACTGTTCTTACCTTTAACTTTCAATGACCGTACCACTTGTTTTGTTATTTTTATGTTTATGCATGTGCAAGTCGTTTTTTTATAGCAAAATCAACTCAATTTTTTATTTTTTCTAAATAACTAGATGCTTCTATTTTGAAAAATTTCGACTTATGTATAGGATTCTTATATATCTTTATGTATGAGTATAGAAAAGTAACCTTATCTTTATAATTTGACTCTATCGCATTTAAAAGTAAATAAAAACACACTGTAAATTTAAAGAAAGTAAAAAAAATTTTCAAAAGTAATTGAAAATATTATTAATTATATAATTAATAATATATATATATATATATATATATATATATATATATATATATATATATATATATATATATATATATATATATATATATATATATATATATATATATATATATATATATATATATATATATATATATATATATATATATATATATATATATATATATATATATATATATATATATATATATATATATATATATATAAGAAGAATATATGTGGAAGTAAATTTAAGTTCATTAATATTAAAGTAATAAGACTTTAATATTTTTTCATTTTTCAATTAATATATTTTCCTGTAATTCGACGCCGTCAATTTCAAAAGTAAACAGTGTCAAATTTCAGGAATCAGCTCAACGCTATTTAATTGTTTTACTCACTCTTCGTCTGTCGCGTGATTTTCCCGAGCAAGTGAGGTCGCGTGGTGTTAATCAAGTGGGCAGCGGCGACATTCGGCTGTAGCGGATTTTTTAAGAATCTTAACTCTTTGTCTATAAAAGCTCTGTTGTCATTGTTTCAGAGATCGTTCTTTTGTTAAGTTCGGTCGTTCTAGTGAGTTCATGTGTATTGTGATTTCTCAGTTTTAAAATGAGTGTTATAAAGTGTTCAATTGGTTACTTTTTGAAAGAAGATTGCCATAAACTGACGTTTTCACGATCATCAGAGTTAATTGATCAAACTACTGTGAGTGAAGATGACAAATACTTGTTGACTAAACGAACACAAGTTGTATCTTTCAACGATATCTGTACCTATCATTATAAAAAATATGTGAATTATTATTTTTCATTGTTCGGAAAAAAATGTTGTGATCCACTAAGTGCTCATAAAAAACCAATCTTAAAGTCTTTGCGAGAAATCACTGTAGAATTTTGTAAAGCAAATGAGAATCTTAATCTTATACCAGGCCGAGCACTTTGTTCCCGCTGCATTGAAAATTTACGAAAAACTGAAACCGGTGAAAATTCTCATGATATTACTGATACATTATCGCAAAGTTTTGATGATCTTGGTGTATCTTTTGAGCCCCAATCCCATCTATTCAAAAATTTAGTATGTCAAAAAGAAAACGTAAAATTGATGAAAAAGTACATCAAATATCAAGTAAAATACGCAAAAAATTAGAATCCACTTTTGACGTAGCTGAACATGAAGATAATGAAAAGGATATTGATCATATTTGTTACAATGCAGACTATTTAGAGTTGATTGATGAATTAAAAATAAAATTTAAAGCTTCTACAACATTTGATGAGAAATATGAAATTTTAAGTTTATTACCGAAAAAATGGACAATTTCTAAAATACAGTCGGAATTTGAATGTAGTGAATATCTAGTAAAAAAAGCTAAAGCACTGAGGGAACAATATGGAGCATTGGCGAAGGCTCCAAAACAAGAAAGCGGACGTCAGTTGAAAATAGAAATTCTCGAAGCTGTTAAAAGTTTTTATGAAGATGATGAAATTAGTAGATTGATGCCAGGCCAAAGAGATTGTATAACTGTGCGTGATAAGAAAAATGAAAAGTCTAAAGAACAAAAACGTTTAATCTTATTTAATTTAAAAGAAGCCTATGAAAGATTCAAGCAAATTCATCCAAACTTAACCATAGGATTTTCGTCATTTGCTTCACTACGACCGAAGAACTGTGTTTTAGCTGGGGCAAGTGGTACGCATTCAGTATGCGTTTGTTTGATCCATCAAAATATGAAGTTGATGTTAATGGCGTGTAAAACTAAATTGACCTACAAAGAATTACTAAAGAAGATAGTTTGTGATGATGGCAGTGAACAATGTATGTTATCTAGCTGTAAAGAATGTCCAGGCACTGATGTTATTGATTCTGATATATGTGACGAATGTGAATTATCATCTGAAATTAATTTTAAACAATGGGTTTCTACTGATCGCTGTAATTTAATAACTGTAGTCAAGACCGTTGATGAATTCAAAGATGACTTAAAAAATACAATTGACAGCTTTAAAATCTCATCATTTCATTTCCAAAAAACAATCAGAGTACTTGAGAAACCTGAAAGAAAATTTAAAAGACAATTCAGAGTGTATAGCATTAGTTGATTTCTCAGAAAATTATTCATTCATGGTACAAGATGAACTGCAATCTTATCATTGGACAAATAATCAAGCTACTTTACATCCCTTTGTAATTTACTTTAAAGAAGACGGATTACTTAAGGCAAAAACTTTATGTGTGATTAGCGATTATCTAACTCACGGTACAGTATCGTTTTACACGTTTCAAAAAATTTTTATTGATTACATCAAAAACAGTTATCCGGAGTTTAAGAAAATTTATTACTTCAGTGATGGAGCAGCTGCTCAATACAAAAATAAAAAAAACTTTATTAATATATGTCATCATGAAGCGGATTTTGGACTACAGGCAGAGTGGCATTTCTTTGCCACTTCTCATGGTAAAAGTCCATGCGATGGAGCAGGCGGTACAATCAAAAGGAACGTAAGAAGAGCAAGCTTACAGCGAACAACAGATCATCATATATTAACTCCAGAAGCAATGTACGAATTTTGTTCTAATCAAATTTCTGGTATAAATTTTTTTGTATCGAGCCAGGACGTAGAAGCTGCTGAAACGTTATTATCTGAAAGATTTATAAATATAAATACAATTAAAAATACTAGATCGTATCATAGTTTTATACCAATTTCTCAAAGTCAATTAAAAGCGCGGAAATATTCAGCTTCTAATAATTTTGATATTGTTAATGTTGTCAAACCAAAACCTAAATTGTTGAATAAAAAATAACTTTATTGTTAAAAATGTTATTAATTACTGTCATTTTTCATAATTATTATTTCTAGAGATAATTTTACACTTAATATGTCCTTAACTCAATTGAAAATTTAGGAATTCTTTCACATTTATTATTATTATTGTTCGTAATCCATTTCAATCCGATAGTTACAACGTTCAGTAAGAAACTGTTAGATATTAAAATACCTGAAGGTCGATAAAAAGGTAAGATAAAATAAAAAAATTGAGTTGATTTTTGCTCTAAAAAAACGACTTGCACATGCACTAAACATAAAAATAACAAAACAAGTGGTACGGTCATTGAAAGTTAAAGGTAAGAACAGTATATTCTGAGAGTTTCAGATTTTTATCTGGCAGTCAACACGTTCATTATATAACCTGAATAATGCAATTTTTTAAAATTTCAAAACTTCAAGCAAATTTTTTTTCTGCAAAGAGTGGGCTGCTCAGGTTGACTTGTGGCTGTATTTTATCTATGATATATATACTTAATTTCTGAGTAACATCAGCTGCTAAGTCTAAGCAGTTAAGACGCTAGAGTCGATTGAAATTCACGAAAAATGATTTAAAAACATTCATTTTCAGCACGCTGCCGTAAATCAGAGGTTTAGACTGAGCAAATTATCGATGCTTACCCTTAAACTACTATCTTGCCCCTAAAAATTCCGCTTTAATAATGTAGTTATCTTAAAAAGAAAAATTTCAGAGAAAAATCGATAAGGCTTAAAAATATCGATTTTTGAAAGTCTTTATTTAAATGGGCGGAAACGAGGGCTTATAAAAATCAAACTCGGTAAATTTTCTTCTTTGGGACCCTAAGGAATAGTTCCTCAAATTACACCAAAATCTAAAATGGGTCGGCAAATTTTTTTATTTTCAGACGATTTTGTATGAATGACTAATATATATATATATATATATATATATATATATATATATATATATATATATATATATATATATATATATATATATATATATATATATATATATATATATATATATATATATATATATATATATATATATATATATATATATCGTCCTTAGTAAGAAATACGCTCCACTTTTTGGCCTTTGTATTTTAACTCATCTAGTGGCAAAAGTTGTAACACAACACCTGAAAATCGTGTAACTGCACGTTTAAAATCCCGCTAAAAACGTTCTTTAAAAAACCAAATCCCAACGTCAAATGTTCATTAAGATAACCCGTAACTCCCAGTTTGTTGAATAGTTTTTGGTTAATGCACGTTTAGACTCCGTTCTTGCAAATATATGTTCAAACAGGAAACTAGTGAAGTTTTTGTTCAAGAAACCTATGGATTATCAAGGTAAGGATAGTTTCTATAAAGTATTTTAATAAATATTTTTTATTGTTTGATTAAAGATTTTAAGTTTTTACCGGCTTTGGGTTGGGCCATTTCCACATTATTTTAGTGTATGCTTCTGTTTTAGTCTGAGATGCGCGTTTTTCTCAAATGTTCTGCTTTTAAAGGTAATTTTGTTAAAAATTTTAATTATTTTAATAGATGAATAAAATCCATAAGTTTTTTGAGAACATTTGAAAATTTAATAAATAATCGTCGTCCAAAAGTTTTAGTACAAAAGGACAGACATTTTATCTTACATGTTCATAAGAATATTATAAAAAATTTTATTTTACACTGAAAACAGCGTGAGTTCATGAGGGCAGACAGAAATATGCAAAAAACTTTATGGAAACAGGATTTATTTTAATACCCCAAAAAAAAAAGAAAATATTGATTTTTTATTTTATCGCAGGAACGAAAGTCATTATTCCTTCCTTGTGTCTACTTCCAATTCTGATGTTAGGAGCAAAAAAATAATTTTTGAAAAATATTTTAGTTATTCTATCTTAAAAAGATTTTTCTAAGACGGGTTTTTAAATTGGAATACCGTTTCAATTGATACTTGATACACATTTTTTTTGTATTCAGGATGTCATCACGCATTGAAAAAATAAAGGCTTATGTCCCTCCGGAGCACCTTGTGGGAGCCCGTGAGCAGTCTCGTGAAGAGTTTCGTAAGCTGTGTTATAAGCAAAGCAAGACTGCAGAATTTATAGTTGAAGAATCTGACTTTCAAGCCTTGTAGCCCCAAAAGAGCCTAGTAACTTAAAAGATATTTCGTTTGAATAAATTTTTGCCAAAATTCCAAGAATTAATGGACAAATTAGGGAAGAGTTAATGATCCCAATATATTAATACCCTACTTTAAAGATTAGAAGATCCGGTAATGATTAATCTGAGCAAGTTGAATAGTCGAAAATGATAAAAGTATAGAAACAAGGTTTGGCAATCACTAGACGATAAACTATGACTTAGAAAATGCAAATGAAGAAACGACTGCCAGTCGATCCGTTTTACGTTCCTGAACAATCTGAACTTTGATAAAGGAGGAAATTACCGAGGTAATCAAAATAAAGACATTTTAAATATAAAAACAAGAAACAAGAGAAAAGCACCGAGGAATGGACCTATAGTTTAAATAAACAAAACGAGCCAAAGTTTGCCTTATCAAGGAAAAGAAAGATTGGGGATACTTGGGATTTTCAGTTAATAAACCAGGTAAATTTCATCAAAGCCATGTGGCTGTATCCTTGAAAAAAGAAATCTGTACTGCAGTGTCAAAAATTAGCAGAAGAAAAACGTTTAAAAAATATTTCAGATATTCTGAACAAAATGAGTTGGGGTGAGAGAAGAGTGCAGGTTCAGACCTGGTACAAGTGAAAACGTAAAAAGGAGAAGAGGAGAACCAGGTGTATCTAAGAGGAATTTTTCTATGAAATATTATTTAAGAGTTGATTTTAGATTCCTACAGAGTATGTAAGAATTTTTTAGGAACACTAGGTTTAAAAGAGACCTGGTTTGGGATAAAAGAAAATAAAGATACAGGGAAAGATAAGTTGAAGCAAATAAATCATACTAAGAAAAAAAAATGAAGTAAGAAAAGCAAAATTTAAAGAAATTAATTCGACAGTTTACCAATTTTTTCGTTCTTCCAAAAATGGAAAGTCACTTTGTAGATCTTCATCGAAAAAATGTACCTTGAACCCATGTGGCGCCCCAAAAGCGGAGCTTCAACTTTTTTTAAAAAAAAATATTGCGTTGAAATGGTTTGAAAGCGCATCTTTTAACATTTACAAGATATTTGAAGACTGAATTTATCAATATATAACCAAGAAAGTTTTCGTTAGTGAAGCGTAAAAAGAAAAAAGTTTCAGAAGAAGAATACAAAGGCATCAAATTTTGAAACGAAAGGCGTGAGGAAAAAAATAAAGACAAATCCTCCACTGATGTGTCAGTAAACGTTTGCTGGATCGAATGTGTCTTACTAAGTCCTAAATCAACGGTTTCAGCAATGTACTATAAAACAAAATTGGTAGTACACAACTTTCTTGTATAATCTCAAAAAAAGGAAGGTTTCTGTTTCATGGAACGAAAGTGAAGGAGGTTAAGTTCAAATGAATTTTCGGTAATATTTCCTATTTTGTGGAAAAGAACTAAATAAAAATAATGGAACTCTACGAGAAATGATTTTTATGCGACGGATGCAAGTCAAAATCGAAAGCGACCTGTCTAACGCCTTTGTAAACTGGATGCCGTCATAATATAGTTTTGAAACAAAAATACTTTTTAAAGGTCATACGCAAATGGAGGTTGACTCATGATGCAAAATAGAAAGACGAATACGTAATCGCAAGATAAACCTTCCAGCTGACATACCTTCATTGTAAAAGCAAGGACAAGTCCGTCACCATACGTGTAAGTATTAACACATACTTTCTTTAAAAATTTGATAACCGAAATTTTACAATTTATTCGTCCTGGAAGATCTATGGGAGATCCGTAGTGACGACATAAAAGTTTATGTATTTACCGAACTGTGAAATACGGTACAAATTAAGGCACACTGACCATGGCGTTCAATGAATCAAAGACTGAATAAAAATGTTTTGCATGCGAATTTAATGACTTACCTAACTTATTTTCGAACGAAGAAAAATAAAAAAGGTACGAAACTTAAGACATTAAAATTGGGCCTTTTAAAGATTATCATAAATTTAAGATCTTCCACATGAGTAGATAATAATTTTTCAGTTTTTGTTATATTTTCTTTTTTTTATTTTTTGAATGGATTTGGTTTACTTTTTAAATAAACTGTTAGGTTTGAAAAACAGAAATTTTATTGTTTCCTTGAAAATTTGTTACAGAAAATAACCTATCTCAAAAGATTTTGACATTTTATGATATGCAAATCACGTATTTCCTTTATAAAGTCCCAAACTCTATTATAACAAGTTTTATCAAAATAATACATCTTTCATCATTTTAAATAGGTATGTGCATTTTCAAACGTTTTTAAAAAAATATAAAGGTCAAAGACCATTTTTTCCATTTGAACATTTTGATGAAATGGAGTTACCGTATTTCTTACTGGAGATATATATATATATATATATATATATATATATATATATATATATATATATATATATATATATATATATATATATATATATATATATATATATATATATATATATATATATATATATATATATATATATATATATATATATATATATATATATATATATATATTAAAAAAAAAGGGTGACCCCAAAAAATCGATGTCAGAATTTTGGTCTGACCCCACAAAAGATTCCCTTTCCAGATACTGAGATAGCCAAATTGAGCTCGACTAAACGACGTTAACCCGTGCCGTCGTCCTCAAAGTTTGAAAAAACCAATTTTTGGCCAAAAAGCTGACATAATAAGTAACCAAGAACGGTAATAATAAAAAACGCAATATCTCAAAAGATAGCTAATATTGTTCTTTAAAATTTATATTCTATACATAATTGTTGATATTTTAAGTCAAACGGATTACAACAGCCTTTGACCCCAAAAACGTAACCAGGTACCAGAGGGCCCCGTTTGGGAGTATTCTGAGAATTTGGGGTTTTACATTATGTGTCTGGATTTAACATTTTCTTTGTTAAAAAGTATTTTGAACTCAATTTTCAAACATAAAGAACCTTTGTTCAAATTTAATCTTTTATTATATGGGCATTACCTGTTTATTTATTTACCAAAGAAAACCCGTTTGACAGGTAAAAAGGAGGGTAAATCTAATTTCTATTTTAGGGATGGGATTTTACCAGCGTACAACCGACCTTTCATTTATTCAGTTTAGTTTTGGCCTTTGAGCTGGTTAGATGAACAATTATCTAGTGAAGATATTTTAACGTTTTTTGTTTTTTTTTTAAATTTTCCAAGGTTGTTATTGTTTTATAATATTATAGTATTTTTTAAAAGACATTTGAAAACATTTTTTGAAATTAAAGTTTGTAAATATTTTAACTGTTATTTACCATTAAACCTGGAATGGCATCCACATATGCAAAGCCGGACCAAGGATAAAATATTTTGTGGGCTATCCCATTCACCAGATCACCTTTTGTAAACTACCCTCAAATCGTCAAGTTTTTGTGCTTTATTTTATAATTTATGTGAAATTAACTGTAAGAGAATCAGCAAAACTTCCATACGAGAAGTGTTCATTTTTTGGGGGGAAAGTCGAATTCGACAAAATAGCAAGATGAATGTGTTGAAAAACTTCACGCCAGTGGAAACTCTTCAAAAGATCGGAAGAAAACATCGGAAGCGGTTAAGAAAAATTTAAACAGTTTGTTGAAAAGTTGGACGATCTCTTTGATATTGCAAACAAGATCCTTGGCCTGATGAAATGGAAGAAGATAAGGCGTTTCGAAAACAGAGGCAGAAGGGCCGCCCGGTTCCATGACTGGGGATCTCAAGTTGTCTGAGCTGAAGAAATCAAGGCGCAAAAGGAACTTGCAAAATGAACCGACAAATCCAAAAAGAACTTTTGATATTGGTGATTTTTTTTTTTTTATTAATAATATTCTAATAGATAAAGAATAGAATATAGATATTTTTTAAAAAACTTATTAATAATTAGAAGAGGTAATTTAGTACCTATGTATTATTACCTTCTGAAAACGTCAAGTTTTTATATTTTTTTCTTTCTTTGTTGCTTCAGAGACGGATGATGAAGACGAGTTCGAAGAAGAAGAAAAAAAGAAGACACTGAAGAGGACAGCATCCAAGGAACTTGAGAGCTTGGAGGAAATGGACATCCCTAAAGAAGCTGTGGATCCAGGACCATCTGGAGCAAGAGGATGAAAGTTTCATTTGCAAGGGGCGTTAAAGAGATTTTAAACATGAAACTGTGATTTTGTTAGATCGATGTAAAGTATCCGACAAAATGCCAGAGAATTTTAATAGCTACTCTAGAAGCATAAACCGACCCTCTTAAAATACAAAGTATCGAAAACTTTATTACATTATAGAAGGCAAAGTTCAGAGAACAATATACAAAAAAAAATTTTTGATAAAGTGAACATACCGAAAAAGGCCCGTGGTTGTCCATTGGGAATAAACTTTCCGGTTATTTTAAAAAATAGGAATGTGAGCGAATAGCTATTGCTATTTCTATGGCGAAAAGGAACAGCCGGGTTTGAACGCAAACAGCTCTGTAGAGGAGCAAGCCGAGCCGATAGAATGTCTACATGAATGGTTTTCCCCCAACACCGTCAAGGCGATGTGCTTCGACACGACAGCATCCAACACGGGAAGACTCAAAGAAGCATGCGTCATATTGGAGAAAATTTAGGAAGATAATTGTTATACCTAGCTTGCCGTCACCATATCTTGGAAATTCTGTTAAGGGCGTATTCGACAAAAATGGGATCAACCACTGACCTCATCCAGACATTTTTAAGGGAAAATTCCTTACTGCGTGGCCCAAGATGGACAAAGGAAAATACGACACAGGTATCATGACAATCTAAACAAAACGCTAACCGGTAATTGCAAATGTTACTGCAACGCCCAAAATTAACGAGAGCCACCCCAGAGATGACTGGAGCTATTGCAGTTGGTTCTCAATTTGTTGGATCACTGACGGCAATGTTGTGGGTTTTGAACTCCAGGTGCCATTCATCACGCTAGGTGGATGGCAAAGGCTTTTACTGCTTAAAAATATTCATTTTCTCGTCAATTTAAGATGTCTAAAGAAGAAGAAAGTTCTATGCGTGCTATTTCGTTTTCCTAGTTAAAATTTATTGTCAAGCTTGGTTTATGTCTAAAGCTTATCTTGCACCAAAGCAAGATTTAGGTATTTTGCATAGTCTGTTAGATATAAAGAATGTGACAAGACATTGCAGAAATAGCTCTGACCAAATTTTCGAATAATTTGTGGATTTGAATGCAGAGTTGGTGGGATTATCGTTTTTGATCCCACCATTAAGACGATGAAAAGTTGTTAATGGCTAACAAATTGCTCAAGCACAGATGAACCATCAGAGACGCAGGGTTGTAAACCAAAAGTTAGTAAAAAAAAATTAAAAGAATGTTGATGGAGGATTGGTAAATTTCTTCCAAAGAAACGTTTACCTTCTTTAAATTTAATATAAAAACAGATTTCCTAAGACAACATCCAAACACCTGGCCTCAAAATAATGACTTCCAAGAAGGATTAAAAATTGTCAAAAATTAAAAGTAGTTAATGATATGGCTAGGTGGAAAATTAAAACCGACTTTAACAACCTTCTTACAAAAGATGAAGAAAAAAGCAATATGTCCTGCAAGTTGTAAGTAAATGCCGAGCATTATATCCTGACGTTTCAAAACTACTTTAAAAAAGCTCTAGAATAGATTAGATAACTTGTAAAATTATCAACTTAGTAGGTACTACGTCTGTATCTTTTCTGTGTCTGTTTTGTATGTATTATATACCTGATTTTTATATTTTAAAATAAAAATGTCATTAGACTTATAAGTATTACTTGTTTTTTATTATATATAAATATAAAATATATATATATATATATATATATATATATATATATATATATATATATATATATATATATATATATATATATATATATATATTAAAACTCAAAAATATACCAAAAAAAAACAAAATTTATCACTTAATAACAAAATATGGATGTCCTAGTGGTACCAGGTCAGTTTTTGGGGCTAAACTTTGTAACCGGGTTTGACTTAAAAAAAACAATTATGATAGAATATAAATTTGAAGAACAAAATTAGCTTTCTTTTAAGATATTGCGTGTTTTTATTATTTACCATTCTGGAGTTATGGCTCCATATGTCAGCCTTTAAAAAATTTTAATTTTTCAAACTTTGAGCGACGAGCGGCGGGTTAACTTCTGTTTATTGAGCCAAATTTGGCATCTTTTAGGGTCCAGACGAACAAAATCGACATTTTTCCCATATATGAGATCCGGTCACTCTTTAATATATATATATATATATATATATATATATATATATATATATATATATATATATATATATATATATATATATATATATATATATATATATATATATATATATATATATATATATATATATATATATATATATAGAAATAATATATATATATATATATATATATATATATATATATATATATATATATATATATATATATATATATATATATATTAGTTTTAAAAAATCATGTCCCCAGCGTGTAATAGCATGAAAAAGTTGTTTTACAGGAACTTTTTTTTTCAGAAAATGTTGTACATATTGTAATCTAACTGCTGAAAAAGGACAGTTTAATGAAAATCATTCATTTCATTTTTCTGCAGAAAACATCAAACATGCAAAATGTCGCTTCTGTCCCTGTCCCCATTATTAAAATTTTGACTTTGATCATATTTTGCTGGCTGAAATAGTATCGTTAAAAGAAGCATTTATTAAAAAATTATTTTTGTATTTGTCGTCTATAAAAAATTAGTATTTCCCAAAAAAATTTAAGAAAACAAGTTTCTTTTTTAGCAATTTAACTTGTCCCCAAAGTTTTAGGCACCCTGTCCGTTTGAATATTCTTGCGCTGTTCGCTCATAGATGGTCTCCAGATACCGGCATGGCTCAAACAGTTTAGTTCTTGGCCGTCTTAACTGTGAAATGTTATTTTCTTACTAGTATTAAAAGTTTTTGTAGAAACATGGAAAAATTGAAAAGGTATGTAAAATAATTTTAAGTCTTTCTGTCCCTTGGCAGAAATGCCTTCACATTTAAATTTTAGAATTTTCGACCTTTGAGTAAAAACGGATGAAACTCAACCATAAATTTAATAAAATTAAATGGAAAATAAACCTAAATTTTCATTGCCACAAACCTGATTATTAATTCTGGGTCACCTTGGTCCCATTTGAATTATTTTTAAAAGGGGAAATGTGACAAATATAGGACAGAATGACATCGATATTTATTTAATATGTTTTGATTTGTTTGCAA
>JAHBCN010004209.1:43086-66392 GCA_019359885.1 Listronotus oregonensis | reverse complement strand
ATATATATATATATATATATATATATATATATATATATATATATATATATATATATATATATATATATATTAATTATTTATTTAAAGGCCCCAAAGAACTTAAAAACCAGACGTTGCCAGACTTTGGGTTCAAGAAACCCACGTATGCAAAAAATCATGAAAATCGGCTTCATAACCGATAACAAAAAATTTTCTAAATAAATTATTGGTATTTAAAGAAACATCTATTTCTCCTCTTATTGTGAAGAAAATATTTTTGGTATTGTAATAGAAACAATATGTGTAAAAAAAAACAAAAGGCTTATATATTTTCTAGGTAAATCTAGAAATCTTCCCACCTTATTGCCTAATTTTGCCATTAAAACACAAAAACTCGTTTATAATCTTTATTAATATGGGATAAGTTTTGCTATGCTATAACCATGTAGCGCTATTCTAAGAAATTATTATCAGACATGAAAGTTTGCTCATTTTCATTAGCAATTAACTTTTCGATAATGCTCTGCTTTGTTAAAAAGATACATTAGCATTAAAGGGTTTTTTTTATACACTAAGCATTTTATAGGTGTTAATGAAAATAAAAAATCCAGAACTGCAAATAATATTACGTTTTCATAACTATCCGTACGAAATAGCTCTATTTTTTTCTTTTTAAATGTATACAGTGTGCAAAGTTATAATATACATTTATATTGTTTTCAGTATTTTAAATACTTAAAAATATATACCATTATTTATGGCAGACATATCAAATATTTTTTTTAAGTCAACAGCCATAACTAAAAAAGGGCAAGTCTATAATGATTATTTAGACAATTAGATATAACAAAAACTCTAGTGACCTTTGGCTTCTTTCAAATTAAAAAAAAAATGACAACGATTGTAAAACATTGACTGATTTTCTTACATTATATAGTGACGCACATAAAGGAACGTTACAGAGAAAGTTTAAAATTGTATTCAAAAAAATAAATTTTCTTTTACTTACATACATTTTAATTTAGTAAAATTTCACGAGATTCAACTTCCCTTTTTTCTTAATAATATGTAAAGTATAAAATGGTTTAATAATATGCGGATTTCTTTAAAAGCATTTTCAATAGAGTCGCCATTGCGAACAAAAATTGGAAAACAAAAACTTCTTAAGTTTTTTTGTTAAAATGAAATTTATTTCCTGCGTAGACCGAAAGTTTTAAAAAGTTTAACAGTCAAGAAAACAACTTTGTCTCTTTAAAAAAGTAAGAAAAAATAATAGGATTTTCATTAAAATAAGAAAAGGGAAAATAATTTGTGGTACTTTATATGATTACAGATTACTAAGTAAATATGTCTTATAGTGAATATCCTGCTCACTTAATAAAGTATGGTGTAGAATAAGTAAGCAATACAATCTGACGCTTATTCATCATACTGTCGTAAGAAAGTCTGACTAAAAGTAAGGATTTTGTGAATGAGCGGATAGTTCTGGTGTTTTATCATTAATTACAGAAAAAAATTATGTGCGAAAGTACAACTTTAAAATAAGACAGATCAAGGAATGCGAACTTGGCAGATTATGTAGTTTAATTATTTTACACCATATGGCGACGCCTCATGAAAAGACGGACTTCACTATAAGACTACGACATACAAGGTGTCGCAAAATAAACGTTTAAGATTTAAACGCCGTATAAATTTTTTATTTAAAAATAAATTTTTAACATAATTTTGTAAAAATGCAGTCTTTAAATGGGAAATAATATAAGTCTAAACGTAAAAAATAACATTTTGCAGATGTGTCCTTTCCAACACATGTTCCATGACTTTTTGCAAAATGTCAGCTGTTATGACACGGATTTCATTATAAATGTTATGCCTTAGTAGATGGATTGTTTATAGCTCATTAACTAAGACTATTTCCTTTAAAAAGCCCTAAAGAAAAAAGTCTGGAGTGGTCAAATGTGGAATCGCGATTTTCTCCAGCTTTTTGCTATAACGCAACAGCATAATCAAGCCCTTGCTGAAAGTCTATTGGCCCTATTTCTTGCACCAGCTAAATTTTATGGAGAAATATGTGCAATGTAGCCAAAATGGTTAAAAGAAACCTCTTTGATAACCAAAGTTGTGCCGAACATTAATGTTTCAGGACTCTCATCCACGCTCTTCCTTACACGTTCAATATTTTCACCGGTGCACGCTTCCGTAGACGTCCAACACTAGAAAGGTTTCTTACTGAACCTTGTTGCTAAAAATTAGCAAGCAAGCAAATAATTGTTCTGGTGTTTTATCATTAATTACAGAAAAAAATTATGTGCGAAAGTACAACTTTAAAATTAGACAGATCAAGGAATGCGAAACAGCATCGGCTCTTTATAATAAGCCTTGGCAGATTGTGTAATTTAATTATTTTACACCATGTGGCGACGCCTCATGAAAAGACGGATTTCACTATAAGACTACGACATACAAGGTGTCGCAAAATAAACGTTTAAGATTTAAATGCCGTATAAATTTTTTATTTAAAAATAAATTATTAACTTAATTTTGTAAAAATGCAGCCTTTAAATGGGAAATAATTTAAGTCTAAACGTAAAAAATAACATTTTGCAGATGTGTCCTTTCCAACACATGTTCCATGACTTTTTGCAAAATGTCAGCTGTTATGACACGGATTTCATTATAAATGTTATGCCTTAGTAGATGGATTGTTTATAGCTCATTAACTAAGACTATTTCCTTTAAAGAGCCTTAAAGAAAAAAGTCTGGTGTGGTCAAATGTGGAATCGCGATTGCCTCTAGCTGTTTGCTATAACGCAACAGCATAATCAAGCCCTTGCTGAAAGTCTATTGGCCTTATTTCTTGCACCAGCTAAATTTTATGGAGAAATATGTGCAATGTAGCCAAAATGGTTAAAAGAAACCTCTTTGATAGCCAAAGTTGTGCCGAACGTTAATGTTTCAGGACTCTCATCCACGCTCTTCCGTACACGTTCAATATTTTCACCGGTGCACGCTTCCGTGGACGTCCAACACCAGAAAGGTTTCTTACTGAACCTTGTTGCTAAAAATTAGCAAGCAAGCAAATAATTGTTCTGGTAAGTTTTATCTTTACAGTACAGAAAAAAAAATATGTGCTTAAAGTACATTTTTAAAATTAGACAGACCAAGGAATGCGAAACAGCATCGGCTCTTTATAATAAGCCTTGGCAGATTGTGTAATTTAATTATTTTACACCATATGGCGACGCCTCTAAAAAGACGGATTTATATAAGACTACGACTAAAGGGTTGTCGCAAAAAAACGTTTAAGATTTAAATGCCGTAAAATTTTTTTTATTTAAAAATAAATTTTTAACATAGTTTTGTAAAAATGCACCTTTAAATTTGAAATAATTTAAGTCTAAACGAAAAAAATAACTTTTTGCAGATGTGTCCTTTCCAACACATGTTCCATATTTTTGAAAATGTCAGCGTTAGGGCACGGATTTCATTGAAATGTCATGGCTTAGTAGATGAATTGTTTATAGCTCATTAACTAAGACTATTTCCTTTAAAGAGCCCTAAAGAAAAAAGTCTGGAGTGGTCAAATCTGGAATCGCGATTTTTCCTGTTTTTTGCTATAACGCAACAACATAATCAAGCCCTTGCTGAAAGTCTTTGGCCTTATTTTTTTGCACCAGCAAAAATTTTATGGAAAAAAGTGCAAGTCAAAAGTTAAAAGAAACCTTTTTGATAACCAAAGTTGTGCCGAACGTTAATGTTTCAGGACTCTCATCCACGCTCTTTCGGACACGTTCAACATTTTCACCGGTGCACGCTTACGTGGACTTCCAACAGCAGAAAGGTTTCTTACTGAACCTTGCTGCTAAAAAATAGCAACCAAGCAAATAATTGTTCGCACTAAGGGTAAATAGTTGTTTATGTTTTACAGGATGACTGTGTTTAATTAAATATAAAATATTTACTATTTACAAGAGCATACTGGTTACGGCATACTATAACCCTTGTGACGTTAACAAAAATTATTGTGCCTGTTAACTTAAATATATTTATGACTACCATACATACAAACGCAAATAGGAATAATTTAAATCTTTTAGTACTACAAAAGCTTTTCTACAAAATATTTGCCTTTTCCATTTTTTTTTGGACTGATTAAATTTGATATAAAATAAAGGCCGTAGCCGGCTAAAAATCGGAAATCGGCCTTTGTCTCGATTAGGCTGACTTTTACCCCAAAGTGTGCTTTCTAAGTGACATTGAAACTTGTTCAATCTCAGTTTTGAAATATGGATATTCACTGAAAACATTTATTTTTTAAAATTTAATAAAAATTTTTTTTTTTTAAACTACTGTACTTGAGGTTGAAATATTTAACAAGAAATTCCTTATCGCTTGATCTTTTACTTCATTACTTGAATATTTATTAATAGTTTAGGACTTACACTACACATTTTATTTTGTGGGTCTTTTAATAGGTCAGTTTTAAAGCCTTCATCGTCACTCTATCAGGCGCATATATTAACAAGTATAATACTCTAACTTATAAAATCATTATGAAGTAAATTTAAATCTTCAACATTTAATAAGATATTTATTAATTCTATAGTTTATTTGATAATCATAACTAGCTCTAGAGAAGAAAAATTGCTGTATGATTGTCGCGAAATCCTTTTTTAAAAAAGATATATCCTTAACAATAAAAATAAAAGCAGAAAAAAACCGCGTTTAAATATCTTTTTTTTATATTAAAAAAAATAATTAGTTTGTCAATAGTTTTAATTTGTAAATACATTTTGCGTCACAAAATGTATACTGTCTCGCATGGTATCTATTTAATAATAGTCTAAAACTGTTCTAAGCTCAGATACCGGTAATCCTTCTAATAAGACCTGCATGGGAAATATTTCTAAAAACTGTGGCTGTGTTTTAAAAATTTACAAATTTGTTATTCTATTAACAAAAGTTTTCCAAACAGACAAACAAGAAATTAAAAATGGATTACTTTTCAAAGTTATTGCCAATTCATACAAAATAAAAACCGTACATAACTAAGCTATATACGGTTAACAGTTTACTTTTGGATGTTTATAATTTAGCGGTAAACGATAAACATTTATTAATAGTTTGCAGTTTTAGGAAAACACCAACTTTCTGAAAAGCCACATGTTTAACGATTAAAAAAATATTAGTAATATAACAATTAATATGCTCATAAACTCCAATTTTCATACCAATAACTTCCTAATTATTATTATTATTGCTGAAACACGTTTCTCGCATGTAGGGATGATATGTCAACAATGGTATTTACATAAGAATAGAAGATATTTTTTAAAATTGTCTTTTTTTATTTTATATTAGATTTACCAAAAAATAGGTTTATTGGTATTTTAGTAGACCATACTAAAGAAAAAAATCTGCATGGACGCAAAAATTATTAAAAAAAGTAAGTCTAAAAAGCTTAATATTTGCGGTAGAAAATTTTGGTCTTAATGTATACACTTAAGTTAGGTTAAGTCAAGCCCTGGATAACTACAGGTTTAATGAAATTTTTAAAGTCAGAGGGATAAAAAACACAATGAATACGAAAAACATACATATAAAATAATTATTTTTGTAAAATTTTTTGGTAAGCAAACAAATAAATTTAATGAAAGAAGAATCCTAGTTTAAGGTCTACATTTAGGATTACATATTAGTTCGGCAAACAAATAATGCAGCCACAAATTAAAAAAAAAAAAAAAACTAGTGTGTAATGCGTATTGCTTGCCAAATAAGGAAAGCCAAACAGGCAAAGCCAAATTTATTTATTATATTTTTACAACTACTGGAAAAGTTGGGTCAAAGAAATATTTTTTCTTACAATATTTTATCCAATCAAAACGTTGTTTACCCAAAAATTCGATTTTTTTTACTTCCGTTCAAAACAAAATTTATTTTTAAAAGTAATCTTTAACATTTAATTTTGTTTCTGGCTAGAATTATTTAACAGTAAAAAAATTTAATTATTCACATTCTAAAATATTTAATACATATATTTTTTTAGGCTTCCTGTGATACTTATTCGCGAACAAATGAAAATAAATTATATTATTTGTTTTGTTATTTGTCAAAACTAAACAGATTTGTATATAAAGGGTGTCCTATTTTCGTGTGTTTTACGGGGTTTCTTGCTTATGAGTGAAGTTACAAAGATGCGGTTTTTGCGACACCGTGCTACTTTTTTATCAAACGAAAGATGCTGCAAACAGATTTGTCCTAGCCCCCTTAGTTTCTTCGCTACAGGGTGATTTTAAAAAAGTTGTATTTTCGGTTACCCCTCGTATCTCAGGTATCTGATAAGTTATCGGAAAGATAAAAACGGGCCCTTATAGAACTTTTTACGCAGAATACAGTGGCGTACTTGAAATTTTTCTCGTATTTACTTTCTTTGAGATCTTAGCCAAAGTGGCACTTTTTTAAATGGAACACCCCGTACATTTTTCCGTCATATTATTTGCCACACTGAGAGCTTTCTAAAAATATAATATAGTCGAAACTTATTTTTATAAACAGCATGAAAACATGCAATTATTTGTCAAATTAATCAACGTCAAATACCTTCTCGCACCAAAAAATGATCTAGTAATATAAACATTTATTAACAAGACAACCTAATGGATAAAAATAACAATTTTACGCTAGAATTGTTCTTAGCCCTAAAAGACAAACTTAACTACTATTTTTATAAATACTGTTCGAATTGGTGACCATGATGTCTTATGCATTGTTGGCATAGCGTCTGTAGTCTTCTTAAAGCATTTTCAAATATGAAAGAGCGGGCTCGCAACTCTCTAAAGGCATTTTCCGTGGCCTCTCTTAATTCCTCAATTGTTTTATACCTCCTCGAGTATATTTTACCTTCTAAATATCCCCACAAAAAATAATCTAAAACTGAGAGGTCTGGAGACCGTGGTGGCCATCGAATAGGTCCGTGGGTGGCTACAAATCGATTAGGAAAGTGCTGTTCCAACCAGTGTTGTATCACGTGAGAGTTGTGAGCCGGAGCTCCATCTTGTTGGAAAATGGATGTCATTTACTTGCACCAAGGGAATATCTTCCATAATAGTCATTGCTTTTTCTTGAGGGATTTGTATGTATCTATCAGAATTCAAATTTCCTTGGTAAATACAATATTCAATTCTTCTTCCCAAAATGAAACAAGAAACATTGAATCCAAATCTTCCCTGGCGTTCCCTGAGAAAAATAACGTGTTCATTGTCCTGGCTCCAAAACCTTGAGTTATTCCTATTGAGGATACCCGCACTGGTAAAATGGGCTTCGTCCGAACAAATGATCTTTCTTTCAAAATTATTCTGCCTTTCACACATATTGAGAAACCAGTTGCAAAACTCCACTCTCCGCTCAGGATCGCCAGGATGAAGATTGTGCACAAGTTTATACTTGTTAGGTTTGAATTTATGTCGTTTCAATATTTTTTAGACTTTTGTTTTGGATACTCCGATATTTTCTTCTATTTGCCTGCAAGATGTTCCTGGGGTATTTTTAACTGATGCCAAAACATTTATTTCAGCTACTTCATTATCTTTACTATAATTTTTCGGCCTAGGTTTATTAAATGACCCATATTGAATTAGATTGTTTTGTATTTTACGAAATATGCGCCTATCAGGCTGTCTTCTTTCAGGATATCTATATAGAAAACGAGAAAAAAGTTAAATTAAAAAAAAATATTATTCATTCTTCTAACGTACCTATTTAGATAAAGCTCCGCCGACTCATCGACGAATTCGTTGGATAATATGAAACATCTATTCATATCATACTTTTCAAAATGTTCAAAATTTTGGCTTTGTGTCATATTTTTTAGATAAATGATAACGATAATCTAGGAACTAGCATTAAAAAATGCAATAGCAATCATTTGACGTTGATTATTTTGACTGTCATTAATTTAAACCAAAGCCGCCTATGTTAAAAAGTAAATAATTGCATGTTTTCATGCTGTTTATAAAAATAAGTTTTGACTATATTATATTTTTAGAAAGCTCTCAGTGTGGCAAATAATATGACCAAAAAATATACGGGGTGTTCCATTTAAAAAAGTTCAATTTTGGCTAATATCTCAAAGAAAGTAAATCCGAGAAAAATTTCAAGTACGCCACTGTATTCTGCGTAAAAAGTTCTATAAGGGCCCGATTTTATCTTTTCGATAAGTTATCAGATACCTGAGATACGAGGGGTAACCGAAAATACAACTTTTTTAAAATCACCCTGCAGCGAAGAAGCTAAGGGGGCTAGGACAAACCTGTTTGCGGCATCTTTCGTTTGACAAAAAAGTAGCACGGTGTCGCGAAAACCGCATCTTTGTAACTTTACTCATAAGCGAGAAACCCCGTAAAACACACGAAAATAGGACACCCTGTACATTTTTACATTAAAATATATTCGACAGTATTTGCCAAAGAAATTGGACTAACACCAATATGACTAGCAAAACACCTAAAAATTAACAAAAAATGGAATAATATTTTAATTTCGTAATAAATTTATCCCATTTTACCACATATTTAAAACACAAGTAAAGTTCAATTAAAATTCTCCTAAGAAGTTTCGTTCCGATTTCAGCTCTTTTCAACTACTTAATAATATGTTAAGCAGAAGAACGATTTTAATAATATGCCGGTTTCTTTAAAAGCACTTTCAATAGAGATCCAGTGCGGTTAAAGTTGGAAAACAAAACTTGTCTAAGTTTTTCTCCTAATTGAATTTATTCCCACGAAGACCGAGAATTCTGAAAACTTCTAAACAGTCGAGAAAATAAATCTGTCCTTGTGGGAAAGTAAGGACAATTAAAATACCAATTATTATTACTTAAGTAAAAAAAGAAGAAAACATCTGGTTATGTTGTGGTTAGTTGTACTTTTTTATATGTATCCTGATAAACTGGCTTACAATACAAGATCTTACACAAAGATTTTTAAAAGCAAATCAGGAAATAAATATTTATTAATAACAAATTTCGTTTGATCAAAGTAAAAACACAGTAATATGTAAAACCATTAAACAACGTAGTGTAAAATATTTATGTCAAAGTGTGAGCAAATGGAAATAAAGTGCCTTAGGGGCTTATAATGAATTTTATTCATTCGCTATAATATTTATTTCAGACAAGGGTTAGATAGCTTTGGGTCAGTTAGTTCCTTTAATTCCCTTGGCCTATTTTAGAGCCTATTTTATAAATCAAAGCTATTTTGCTTACTAATTGCAAACATAAGGGATACAGAAGACCTCAAATACAAAGTAGAATTACACCATTAAAAAAATATTAACTATAAGTAAGATACATGGGCTCCGTGAAGTCTGACGGGAAAAAAGTCCTTCTCTTTCATATTGAACCCGACAGAACATAGGGAACTAAAGTGTAAATAAAGTGAAGTTTTTCGAACACGGTTAGGGTTAGCGACATAAATAAAGAGAACTTAATTTTAAGTTATTGGTTAAAGGCATGTGAAAAAAGTTGTCCAAAGTTCTTATCAATACAGGGCGTCAAATAAGGGATCATAAGTGTCATAGCCATCAATTGGTTCTTTTTGGTCTTTTCTTAAAAATAAACATTAAAAAAATCAAAAGCATATATTTCTATTTTAGCTGGTAGCCCAGTAAATATGCCTGAAAATATGGAAAAGTTAATAACAAGCTTCGATTTGACTTTTTTTTATTTTTACGTGCTCTGTAGACCCTCGGGAATATTTATCACCACTAACATCTGTCTTGCTATAAAAAATAAAAAAGTTAAGGTAGTTTTCCCACCCCTAAATAATCTACACTAGTGAAACCAATGAAAAAAAACTAAAATTTAAAATTTCACCTCGAAAATCGTCTCTCGGAGATTTTTGGGGTCGCTGATTACGAATCCGCGGTCAAAAATCGTGTGAGGCTGGTTGTACCTCATCTTAACCACCCCTAGGAGATACAGAAATGGGGAAATTTTAAAAATTCAAAATTTTACCTCGAAAATTCTTTATCAGGAGTATTCGAGGTTGCTGATTATGAATCCGCGGCCAAAAATCGTGCAGGGGTAGTTAAACCCCATCAAAACCACCCTTAGGTGTGACAGAAATGGAGACATTTTAAAAATTCAAAATTTCTCTTCAGAAATCGTCTCTCGGGGGTTTTCGGGATCGTTGGTTGAGAATCCGCGGCCAAAAATCATGTGAGGGTGGTTGCACCCAATCAAAACCACCCCCAAGAGTGAGAGAAATGGGAAAATTTTGAAATTTCAAAATTTTACCGCGATTCAAAATTTCCGAGAGCCAATTCGGGATTAGCTCTCGGAAGTTTTCGGGGTCGTTAATTACGAATCCGCACTTAAAAATCGTGTGAGGGTGGTTGCACCCCATCAAAAGCATTCCTAGAAGTTACAGAAATGGGAATTTTTTTTTTGTTTTTTTTTTTTAATTAAAGAAAACTTGAAAAAGGATTATATTACACTTGTAATTTATTTTTTTTATAATTTAACTACTTTAAAACCAGAATTTGCGCGCATATTATATTAAAAGTTTGTAGTGACTAGACTTCGGATTCGTAATCAACGATCCTGAAAACCCCCGAAAAACGATTTCCAAGGTAAAATTTTGAATTTTAAATTTCTCCATTTCTGTAATTCCTAGGGGTGGTTGTATTAGGGTGAAACCACCCTCACTTGATTTTTGATCACAGATTCGTAATCAGCGACCCTGAAAACCTTCGCGAGATGAATTCCGAGGTAAAATTTAAAATTTTAAAATTTCCTCATTTTTGTCACTCCTAGGTGTGGTTTTAATGGGGGTGCAAAACCCTCACTTGATTTATGACCATGAATTCGTAATCAGTGAACCCGAAAACAGGCGATAAAGAATCTCCGAGGTAAAATTTTAAATTTTTAAAATTTACCCATTTCTGTAACTCCTGGGGGTGGTTTTAATGGTGGTGCAACCACTTTTACCTGATTTTTGACCACAAATTCGTAATCAGCGACCCCAAAACCCCCCCTATAGAGGATTTTCGAGGTAAAATTTTGACTTTTTAAAATTTCTCCATTTCTGTAACCCATAGGGGTGGTTTTGATGGGGTGCAACCACCGTCACACGATTTTTGACCGCGGATTCGTACTCAGCGACCCTGAAAACCCCTGCGACACGATTGCCGAGGTAAAGTATTAAAATTTCCCCATTTCTGTAACTCCTGGGGGTGGTTTTAATGGTGGTGCAACCACCTTAACCTGATTTTTGACCACAAATTCGTAATCAGCGACCCCAAAAACCCCCCTATAGAGGATTTTCAAGGTAAAATTTTGACTTTTTAAAATTTATCCATTTCTGTAACCCCTAGGGGTGGTTTTGATGGAGTGCAACCACCCTCACACGATTTTTGACCGCGGCTTCGTACTCAGCGACCCTGAAAACCCCTGTGAGACGATTGCCGAGGTAAAATTTTGAATTTTAAACGTTTTTCATCAGTTTTACTATTGGAGATTATTTGGGGGTCGGAAAACTACCCAAATTTTTTCATTTTTCATTGCAAGGCAGATGTTAATAGTAATGAAATCAAATCGGACCTTGTTATCAACTTTTCCACATTTTATAGTATTTATCGGTTTATTTACTGGGATATGGTGTTTTTTGTAAATTTTGCTTAATTTTAATTTCAGATTCGCGTTCTGAATACATAATATATTGCAAGCAAAGTACAGGCCACTTTTTTTGTTATGTGTGGCTATAAAATCAGTGTGCAAAAGGTCACAAGTCCGTTAAACAACTTCTTTTTTAATGCTATCCGGAGCGCGTATTGCCATTGTCTCCTAAGGCATTAAGTAACCTTAGTAAAATGTATGCCGAACCACGAAAGACAATGCCCCAACGATTTGCCAAAAATATGGTCGCCATTTTCTCCTACGTTAAGAAACCACGTGCTGAATTTTGAAGCTCTTGCTGTAGATTTTGTCACGAGACATTTCAACATTATAAGGGGTAATAAATACTAAAAAAATTGAATAGAAGTGTTCTGTTTTCTTAATTTATTATTTTATTGTAATAAATAAAAAACAGTTAGGAAAGCTTTGTATTAGGTGTATTTTAATTTACGTTTTTCCATAAGTTTTTTTTTGTTAGTGCTGGTTACTACTAACTAGAACTAGTTCCTAGTTTTAGTTCTACTTCTGGTTAGTCATCGTGTCGATGTTTTTTGTTTCAATTTATCGCCACTATAAACTGCAACAAACAACTTTAAGACTATGACGTCAAAAAACAGGAGATATTATCCCTTCTTCTCGTGACAAAATCTACTGTACTGAGATGATGCAATATTTAGCACGTGTTGTCCTAACGCAGAAAAAAATGTTAAGCTTTTAATGGGCAAATCGATGGGATATTGTTTTCCGTGATTCGGCATACATTTCTCTAAGGTTGCGTCATGCCATAGAAGACAATGCCAATATGGTCCCGAGTACGGATATCATGTTTCTTGTTAAAAGGTAAATGGATTGCATATTCTATTATTCAGAAACATTTAATGGTAATTGAACCTAAATATTTTAAATGCATTGATAAAGGCCACTGTTATTTTTCAAATCCCGATAAAAATTTCACTAGATCCATAAGCCACACTTTTATTGAAATTAGTTGGGGTGTCGGTATTTTTTAAATTGGGTTTAATGAAATAAATTGTTTAATTAAATATAATAATACGTTTTATTTTTGATAATATTGGACGAATATCCAAGTTCGGTTATTTTTGACCAGTAGAATATGTGGTATGAAAATGTCATAAACGGTAAAATAAGATTTGTTTTATAGATAATATAATGTTAAAAAAAAAACGGGAAACTGTTACAGTATTCATTATTTTGTTATTGTTTTGGCCAGTTTTACTTAATAATTTAAATATTTTCCAAAGGGCTTTGGTGCATAGTGGGGGTAATTGGCCTTTTCAATTTTTAAAATTTCACCCAGCTAAGCTTGTTGAGAATAAAAAGACGTGCATTTTTAATTTACGTAGGTTCTTCAGAAACCATTTTATTGAATCATAAAGATTTTTCGTTTTTTTTTTTTTGAATATCTCAGCCGCATTAAAAGATTTTTTAGTTTTGCTTGCGCTAAATTAAGGTCTTCTACATCTACTTTTTAGTAATATTTCATTTTTATTCCTTTAAGTTCATTTTAAAATTTTTCGGTCCAGAAGATATTTAAAACCTCTAATTAGAAGAATAAAAATATAAATAAATTTGAAAGTTTTCTACAAAAAATAGATAAATAGCGTGTCACGCAGTTACTTTAGCCCAAGTGTTTTGGCCTAAAAACACTTTCCAACTTTTATTTGGCCGAAAAGTTATAAATCAGAATTGTTAGTGTGTTAATTATAATGTTGCCTGTTTTGTTTTATTCGTGATAGCGTGTGTCCAAACTACACCGTGAAAGGATGGTGTCCAAAACTAAGACAACACATTGACCAGTTAAATGGTCATATCCTGACCCTCTCAAGAACATTCTACTTGTTGGCCCCTCCAAACCAAAGCGAAAACTGTTTCAAAAAAAAAAATAATGGCCCAGCAGAATAATGGCCCGTCCGAAGAACCCACAAAATTCAATACAATTAAAAAACCCCAAAAAAACGTAAGATAATTAAGCTTTTTTAAAACCCAAAAAATTCCCCCCAAACCCATACTGTATGTGTTTTCCCTTTAAAAAAATTAATAAAAGGGAAACTTTAAAATCTGGTGCTTGGTTCGAGCCTTTTTCCCTAAAAAAAAAAAAAAAATTACTTATTAAGTAAGCAAGTTAATTAAACATATAAAAAAAAAAAATCCTATTAAATTAAGAAAAAAAAAAATTTTTTTTAGTAAACTATTTTAAAAAAAAAAAAAATTACCCCCCTATTCCATTGGCAAAAAAAAGAACATTTCCCCAAAGCTCCAAAAAAAGTTAATTAACAATCCTTAACTAGTGTAAAATAAAGGTAATATATCCTTTTTTTTTGTATTTAATCTGGAAAAACCCCCAAAACATATTTATTGATCTTTATTTTTACTTGGCATAACAAATAATAAGTAGGTTTTAATGATAATTTAAATAGTTCAACAAGATACATTTACTTGTTTGCTTTTTGTCTTAAAACACTCTATCTTGGGAATTAGAAGATAACAACAAAATAAAAATAACTTAAATATCATTGATAAATGATAATTAAATAAGGTAAAAAAAAAATAACTAATTTTTGTTAAGTATAAAAAAGCCTTCCGGTTACTAAATTGACAATTTAAATAATAAATAGGTCCCCAACCCAGTCACCCAGATAATACCCGAATAAAAGTCTCAAAAGAAAAAATTATGACAAGAAAACTTAGTAATTAAAATTTATTACCAAAAAGAAGGAAATTTTTAACCCCGAAAATTAATTAATACTAAAAGAAACAAAAGATCTTTATACCCACGCCATCTAACCGATTTATTAAAACAACGCTAATTGGTGGCCAATTAAGTAACTGTCAAAAAAAAACAACAAAAAAAATAATTCAATAAAACTGCGTTTTTCCCAAATAAATTGGCCCAACGAACACCTTAAATTTTGAATTGGGGAATTAAAATTAATTCTTACTGAAATTGACTTCCCAACGCATGACGTAATATATAAAAAAATGAAAATCCCTGAACCACCAGCGCGTTTTAAAAGAAAACCCAAATAAATCTATTTTGTTTTATACGGAAAATACTCAGTTAGAATAGGTCTAGAAGAACTTACCCAAGATGTTAAGGGGTATTTTCAACTAACACGTGATCCCTGGGCGTCGAACTGCAAGTCCTGCAATGCAGATTTCTTTCCCGAAACAGCCAAAAAGGCAACGCAAACCAACAAAATTCACACAAAACCAAAGGTAACTTAATCGGGAAAAAATTTTTGGGAAATTTAAAAACCTATAAAGATGGCTTGAATACCAGTAGCTCAAATTTTCCCCCGTTCTCAACTTGAAGAATGACGTGAAAGTGGTAAAACATGGCCGATGGCCCCGTCCTTCTCAAAAAGCACCAGTGGGCGCACGCCATCGCTGCTAATTCTAGGAATTTTCTCGCCCCTAAATTGGCAACAATGTTACGCATTTTGGTTTCCTACCCACGCTGCCCAAATAACAATGTTAATTTTTTAGTACACAATACTACGAGGGGTAAAAGCAACGTAAAGCATAAGGTGGGTACCAAAGGCGATAGAAAAACAAAAAGTAACCCGGCAATTACAATACAATTTGGAGCCTTTTTAAAAATAATCTGCAAAAAAAATTAAAACCGAACTGCATTAAGGTAAACAAACTAGATTATTAAAAACAAACGTAGAAATAAAAACTAACCGTGACAAGCGAAAAAAAATTGATTTTGAATTTTTTTACCCCCTATCTCCTTTTAAAAAATTATAAAAAAAATCATAAAGCTAGATCTAATGAAGGCACATTACATAATTTTTTTTATTAAAAGGTGGGTCAATAGGTTTTGATAAAAAAAAAAATGAAAAAGCCCAAAAAAAAAAGAATTTTTTGCCATTAAAATTGGAAAAATTTGTGCTTTATCCGCGCTTCAAAGAAGCGCAGGCAAAATTAAAAAATGTCTAAATGCGGCTAAAAATATTCGAAAAAACGAAAAATCTTTATGATTCAAGCACGTCCTTTTATTCTCAACAATACTAGCTGGGTGAGATTTTAAAAAGTGAAACGGCCGATTACCTCCCTTATGCGCCAAAGCCCCTTGGAAAAAATTGAAATAATTTATCAAAACTGGTTAAAACAAGTTGACAAATTCTATCCATAGTCCAGAAAATGAACCATTTTGCCTCTCAATTTTTTTAAAGTGCACAAAATGACTTGAAATTTTGACAGTAGGTAGGGAATAGTCCAAGGATCAAAATCTATATTATGCCTTCACCTTGGGGGTGGTTGCCAAACCTTTTCGGGGGTGGAATTTTTTTATATTTTGACTATAAGAATCGATAAAAAAATGATTTCTAAGAAAAAAATGTTCCATGCGTTTTTTTGTAAAATGCATACTTTTGTTATTCGCGATCGAGAGTCGGAGTTTTTCGTCGATAAAATTAACGTTTTTAAACGGTTTTTTTGGAAATTACTTGATAAGCATGCATTTTATCAAAAAACTGTTAATAATAAAATTGTTGCTTTTAAAAAAACGAAAAAAATGTTTTTTTCTATAATTGTTGTGGGACCAATACAAGCCAAGTTGTGGATTGTTAAAGGTTAAATGTTTAGTACGAATTTGCCTCGCAAAATAAATCATAACTTTTTTGAAGCATTTGCAAAGAGGTTTCTAAAAAAAAGTATATATTATGAAAATTAAGTGAACTATGACTAAAATAAGGATGAGTGCAAAAATCTTCGAAATAAACCCCATAACTACCACCCTAATTAAAATGAGTTGTAGCTCTTTTTCAATTCTCTTTATCTATGTATCATAAATACATTCTAATATTTTAACCGATTTAAATTGATTAATTTTGAAAAAAAGGGAGCTGCAAGTGAAAGTTAAATTTTAGAATTTTAGTAAAAAATGACACTTTAAAATAACTCTAAAACTAATGGAGATACGTGAAAATTACTGGATTATCAAATTGTACCTTTTTAAATTACAAACATGCTGCTGTTTTAAATTTACTGTATGACGAAAATTAAGTGAGATATAAGGCTCATTCCGTAAATAGGGGACAATTTCGGATGTGTAGTTTTTTTTTTCTTAATTTATCTTAAAATACCTTAAAAATTTTCTATATGACTATATTTAAACTTATTTACGTGACCAAAAGGCAGCAGATCATATCTCTATAATTTTCAAAATTTTCAAAGTTTAAAAAAATAGCGTGCCTCGGAGTTGTTGACTTTCTATGGAGTTGACGATTATTGCAACAAGTATGTATCCAGAAATATTATTTTTCTTAAATAATAACCATCCTTCGTTTTTACATGTGATGTAAGTAGATGTATATTTTTTAAATAACTAAAAATATTGTATTTAAAAAAAAATTGGAGTTGACAATTCAAGAGAAACAAAAACATCATTTATGGACATTTTCATTTATTTTATTACCAAAATAAGTAAAAAAACATTATTCGTTAAAAAATCGGGCCACTAATAAACCTAATAATACTATTTGACATAACATGGAAACTAAAAAAATATTTTTTCCGTTTCAGTCAGAACGCCGGAACTATCTCAAATCAACCTATCTGCTTCACAGATATTGCAACTTAGTCTTCTGAAATGCATTTCAAGGTTACTTCTAGCTAGCGTTATCTGATGAGTCCGTAGCGCTCCTTTAAAACAATTATTTTTTTTTCTTATTTGCGGTTTTTGTTTTGATCTTCCTTTGTTCTTTTCAGATTTTCTTTCGTTTCGTCTAGTAATCCCTTTCAGGTTCGTTGATATTTCACTTGTAAGTACCTCTTGAAAAAGTAGCTTCTTTTTCACTTCATTCAGAACGGTAATTTTACCTAACATGTTTTGAACTTTAGAGTTGGGAGTATTAGATTTCTTTTTTAGAGCTCCAATGAAAAATTTTTTTATTTAATTTTAAATTTATTTTATTTAACCCACTGAGTTTTAAGTAATGAATGTGGGTTTTATGCTTTTTTGGGTCCCCGCTTTTTTTTTTCTTTTTAACCCCAAAAATTTTTGCTAATTTGGAAATAACATAATTTTAGGGGACGATGGAGGTGTTGTTTCTTCTATAAAGGCATTTCCCTCTACTTTAATTTTTTAAAAACTTTTCTTATTCTTTTGCGCTTGTTAAACATTGATCTTTGCTTTTTGCTCCGTCTTGATAAATCAGCAATTTTTTATTTTTTTCTGTTTTTACAGTTTTTTTATTTTTCCTTTCCTTTCTTTAGCCTATATACTTGGCTTATTTCTTTTCTTTAATCTTCTTAAAAGCTGGGGAACTCTGTTTTCCCACCTCTTTTTTTCTTCTGTAGTTTGTTTTGGGATTTTCAATAAATAATTAATATACTGTTAGGACTAAAATATAAGAACCCAAACCCGACGCCAGCAATCAACCCGAGGGACGTTTAGCTTGGAGTTTAATTTTTGTAAAAAATGAAAACGATAAAATGTTAAAAACTTTAAACTTTAAAATAAACTGATGCATCCTATAGGAAAGGGTGCAATATAAAAAAAAAAATTTAAAACAAAAAAAAATTAAAACCCAAAGGGCCCGAGAGTCGGTGTTGATTGTATAAAAAAAAATAATATTCCTTTTTAATAATAAGATACCGCCCGGGAAAAAAAAAAAATACGGGGGTTTACTCTTCTATGCTTCCTACGAAACTAACAAATTCTTGTTAGGTCTGAACTTTAAAGGGCTTTGTTTGGAGAATTTTCAAATTTCCGAACTTCGTTGAATCACTTGCCAATAACCATTATAAAAAATATTCTGTATTTTTGAGGCAGCCCCGAACTTCATGGTTTAACCATTATTTTACCTGAGAATTTTTTTATATTAATTAAAAATTTTTAATAATTAAAAAAAAAACTTTGAACTTTTTAGTTGATATTTTTAAAAGAAAACCCAAAAAAAAGCATTTAATAAATAAAATTTAAAATATAAATATTTAATGTAGAGAATAAAAAAATTATAAACCTTTTAATTTCCCAAAAATTTAAATTTTTTTTATTTTTTTTTTTAAAAGGTTGTTTCTAAATTGTCCCGTTTTTGTAGAACCAACCATAAACTTTAAAACGGGAAAGACAACCCACCTTAATGGGGCCCTTTAAAGTCACCCCTTAAGAAGTAAGGGTTTTTTGATAGGTAATAAAAGGGAGTTTAATAACAGCTTATTTGGGTGATTTTAACCAATTTGAAAAAGAATACATAATTATTCCCAAAAAATCTTATCTTGAATTTCAGGGTTTTTTTAAATTTTTTTATTGTTTTTTATAAACCCTTTAAAAACCATTTTTTTAGAAATAAGTTAAAAGTTATCTTAATAAATAAATATTGTTCAAAGTTACATAATCGTTTTTTCGTAATTTTTCAAATGAGATGCAAATAAGTAATTTATTTTTTTTTTGCGGAAACCGAGTCGTAAGAAAAATAGGCAAGTAACCCCAAAAGTTTAAATTGTCGAAGACTCAAAAATAATTTTATTTAAAGAGAAAGAGGGTAAAAAACTTTTCCTTCCAATTTCCTTTGTCAGAGTCCAGTCGAGCCACTCTTGAAAAAAACAATGTCTTAAATAAAATGCCTTTAATAATAAAACCTTACACCAATTTTCATAAAGAATTAAACAAAAATGACAAAAATTTTTTTATAACACCCGGGGCCCTAAAAGATAAGAGTTTAGAACATATATTTATATTAAGTTTTTCTAAAATAATTTCAAAAAATCACCGCTTAAATATTAGCATGTTTTTAAAGAAACACCCTGTATATAGGAACTTATAGTTTTAAAAAAAAAAAAAAACAAAATGTTTTTAAAGAACTCTTTATCACAAAACAGGTTATGCTTAAAAAAAATTTTTGACATTTGAGAATCGACTCAATTTTTTTTTTAAATCCCTTTTGTACTATTTTTGGAAATGTAATATTGTAAAGAATTCTTAGATAAAAATTACAAAATAAATTTTAATAAGCTTCGATTTTTAAATTAACTCTTGAAAATATGTTAATTTTTCTAGGGTAAAAATGTTATAACCCATATAGGTTGTTTTTTAAAGGGGTTTAAAAATTTATATTAAATTTTTTTAAAATTAAATATTTTTTAAAAATTTTAAAAGGGGCCAATTTATGTGATAGTTTTATTTATTTTTTTTTTTTTTTTTTTTTTTTATCTTTGTGAAACTCAAAGAAGGATTTGAAAATATATACTATATTAAACTTTATAATATAATATATAAAAATTTCCAAAAAAATTTAACTGAGTGCGGGTTTTTCCCGATGTTTAACCCATATTTGCCCAGTTCCCAATTTTGCTCAAGCACTGAAACATGCAATTGCTTTTTTTAAAGCACCTTTGAAAAACGGGTAGTGCACCACGGAGTTTTTTTAAATAACTACCCCCAATAATAATATGAAAGTTTGAAATTGAATTAAGGCATAGTTTTAAACCTAAAAAATAAAAGCATTTTTTTGCTAAGGGGAGATTTTAAAGATAGTTGGGCTCAACCCCAAAATTTTTCCCCGCAAAACAATTTTTAAAAGATCTAATTTTTGGGAATATATATATTTTTTTTTAAAAATAATAGGGGTGATTTAAAGGTTTAAAAAATTTTAAAAAATTGTTTTAACAAACCAATAATTTCTTTTTTTAAACCCTTTCTTTAGTCACCCCAAAAATAAAGAGGGCCCAAAGGGGATAATATAGGGTTTTAAAGAGGAGAGGAAGAAGCCCATCCCAAATTTTTTTGTAATTTTGCATTTAAAAATGCGAGTTTAATTTTTCAGTTTCGTTTTCGTTCAAATATCTGGGGATTCAGACGAGACTAAAACGACCAAGTCCTTTAATGACAGGTTTTTACTAAACTGTCTGTATAAATGTAAACTGGGTTTTTTATTATGGAAAAAACTTCATTAAAAAAACAGACGTTTGAAAAAATTTTGGACAGAACTGGTTTTTAATTTTTTGTTTTTGAAAATTAGAGACCGAGCGTTTGAATAGGAACTTGGCCTTATTTAAGAGTTTATGGATCAAATAAAGGGTAACTTATAAAAATTTAATGACTTTGTTACAAAAAACTTAGTAATTTAGCTCCGAAGAATAAAAATTTTGTCGTTGGGAAAAAATATTAACTTTTCCCCCCAAACAATTTATTTAAGAAATTTTTCTTAAACCCAAACAATTTGAAATTGAAAAAAGACTTTTGTAGTCTGAAAATCTGGGGAAAATAATATTTTTCAGCTTCAAATAAATTTTTTAAACTTCTAGGGTGGAATTTTATCAGCACAATGCGCATATCAAAATACATTTAAAAACAAAACAAGAAAGTGGTATGCTTTAAATGGAATACCAAATATTTTTTATATCAAGAAGAATTTTCACGAGATGGATATAGCCGGTTATTTCGCGGTTTCCCGCTGCAATTTCTTAAACTACATGATCCATACCTAAAACTTATCACAGGATTTTGTCAAAGTTTAAAATTTGTTTATTACTTTAAGTAGTTATATATCGAGGTTTTCATCAGACACGGTTAAATTTATATGCCAAAAATAACATGATGTTCACAGCAAATCATATAAATGGAAAATAATGATATAATAAGAATATCTATAACAAAATTATAATATTAATACTTCTTAGAGACCGTTACTGAAATGATGATCTATAACCCTCCTGGGGACTTCTGGTACACACTCACCTTGATTAAGATCGACACTTATCTTCTCCACCTTCTCTGTGTTCCGCCTTTGTAAATGACTCATAGAAACCCAAAATTCGAGACTGGGTTATTAGGTATTATTATGCCATAACGTCCAATCCACTCGGCGATTGAGACACCCTGACCCACAGCATGGATGGCCAGCTATTTGTCAAATATTCTCAGTGATATGTTTCGAGAATGTCCTCATTGAACTTCCTCATGGAATACATTCGACACCTTTACATATACGACCACACCAGACATGAAGAGAAAGACCCACGATCTGGGAGACTTCGGGATTCACCGCTGAATGTGCGATGGTGCCGGTTAAACATTTCCGATGCGACCGTCCAAATGTCAGTAGATCGATCACCAGATTGATACGAAAATGAAGCGACATAATGGTTACCAGTAATGTGGATATGGAAGTTATACTGTGATTTAGTTTCTGAACTGCAACATGCTTTCAGAGGTCATAACCGTCAGTAACACAATATAATGATAAAGTAGAATACTCGATCCGGTTATAGGTACGCTTGTTTATAACGATTTTACTCGATAGACCTCGCTCCCAGATCCGCTGACGATTAGTGGAATTTGCGGCTGATCTTCGTTAGAGCCCAATATTTGAGTCATTGCACTGAGCCCTCTTCATGGATGAAACCTATTATGCAACACTTTTGCAAAGTAAGAACGCATTTGCACTTGACTTTATTTAATAAGGTCAAAATTCGTGTGCTGAGATGGATAGAAATTATTCTTAGACAGGCGAGACGCCAACGGTAGCAGAACCGGGCAGAAATGAACTCTAGCAACGATCCACAGACTGACTCGAAAACTCATCCACAAGAAAATACAGATGGGTAGGTACTGATGCTGCGGAATTCTTATTCTGATTTTTAATGGGTTTTCGATTAGATTATTTATCGATTGAAAAGAAAATACACTACAATAGATCAGTTGAAATAGTACTCCTGCACACTCGTTATACAAAACGATTGTAAACAGACATGAAAAACATACAGAGAACAGTTGACGATCAGAACGATATATCGTTGTTGGTTGTCCGAGTGATTCACAGAAATTGGTGGCGTAATCAAAACGAATTAATATTTTACTTAGTTTTTACGATTTGTCATTGTTGCCTGAAAACTCTTTTCGGAAATACGTCAATCTGATTGAGGTATTTTTATTAATAATGTTGTTTATTAACGAACTACATGGATTTCGCTTAGTAAAGTTAATAGATCATGGATCGTTGAGCCTCATCAGTACAGAGAATTATAGACACTTCTTAGGGTCAACAGCAATCTCAACAAACGTGCTGAGAGATACCTTGATTTGTATTTTCCAAAACTTTGATTAATGGTTTCACTCAGCTTGACGTCTAGGTAATTTGCTTGTCTGTCTCTCTGAGACACGCAACTGAAACACGATCTTTGGGGTACCGCTTATTTCGACTCTGAAAAGTAGATAAAATGAAAGATCAGGTAATGGATATTATAACTTCAGATGTTTTGACGTTTCAATGATTTTGCCTGAAACCATAAAATAAATGTCCATCATTTTAGTATAATAGTGTGGCGAAAAGCTCATAAACAGAAACCAATAAAATATAAACTTGTGTATCACATAAAAATAATTTATTGCTTTATGCCAAATATTTTGCTTTTTAAATGTATTGATTACGGCTCATACATTTTCTTTGAATCTAATATTTTGAGAAAATGCTTTTCTTATTTAAATATAGATATATATATATATATATATATATATATATATATATATAGTGATATATGTATACATATATATATGCTATATATATATATATATATATGTATGTATATATATATATATATATATATATATATATGGTATGAGATATATATATATATATATATACATATATATATATATACAGAGATATATGATATGATA
>JAHBCN010004209.1:23086-40586 GCA_019359885.1 Listronotus oregonensis | reverse complement strand
TTTGTTACTTAGTTGAAGTGGCATATATTATTCAATTTTGGAACTGAATATATTTACTAGTATTTTTTTCATTAATTTGAATAATCAATCAGAAAAAACATTTAAACAATAAACCAAAAGAATTAAGTGCAGAGTATATTAGACGCGAAGAATAAATTCTAATATTTTTATACCAATAGATGAGATTTCAATGGTATAACTGGAACGAGGCGCAAGTGGCGTTGCCTGCCTCTATGGTCTGCCAATTGTCTGTAAAAACCCAGACAACATTATGGGTGATAGTCTAACTCAATGCCATATAGGTCAGGCTATTTGCCCAAAGCTCAAGAATTTTAAAACACACATTTTTGAGTAGCTTTACAATGAGGTTTTCACCATAGAAGGGTACTAAACTATAACCCCTATTATAAATGTGAGAAAATAGTTAACTATATATAAGCAAATTTCCAAATGAATATATCAGAAAATGATAAACTGAATATCTTATCTATAAAATAAAATCATTGTAGATATTAAAAATTCATTTAAATAAGGAAAAGAAACGCTGATCGAGCTATTCTAAATTATTTTACTTTACTCATAATGCCGAACACTGACGCAGTAGAGACCTGAGGTAATTCGCAAGAAGAAGCTTAATTCTATGGTGACGGTCTGAGAACACTGAAATATTTGGGCATCATCGCCTTCCCAAAAAGAGACACATGCAACGAAAACCGCTTTTACTTTTTTCAACATTAATCTATGAACGATAATGATCTCTAAATCGCTCAAACATTCTTGACGGATGAAGCCACATTCACTGCGAATTGAAATGCTTAACGACGCATTACGGCAGCTATAAGACAAAAACTATGAATTGAAGAGACAAAATACCATATAGGTCTCTCTCATGTCTTGTGGTGTTTAACAATAGAATTGTCACTAATATCCACAGGATCTGAAAACATATTGAGGAGATTTTTTTTGGAGAGAAGAATTGCCACTGAAAACCACTAAAGGACTACAACAAGATACGCTGCCCATGCTAACTCTGTCGTTGTGCAGTATCTCAATCGCCGATACAATGAGTGGATTTGGACGTTATGGCACTATATAATAGCCACTCATAGCCCAGAGACAATTTGACACTTTTCTGTGCGGTCACTGAGAATGGGCTGTTTACTAAAATGGGAACACAAACACGAAGAAACAAAGAAAAATGTTCTGAAATTATTCGTCCAACTCCAAGAACCCACATTAAGTGCTTTAGGTTCAAGGAGGGGTTATAGATCATGTTTCGAAAATTAACAATACATTTAAATTATTACTACATTATACCCTTTTGTTATAAGTGTTCTTATTACCATCATTACATGCACACTTTTATTGTATTTAAATTTTTTCCGTTTATTGTAATTTTTGCTGCTTAGTTTGTGGACAGATAGATATATCATATTATTTTAGCATATAATATAATTTAAAACCGTTCTTTCTCTGATGGAAAACCTCATTATATAACTACTTAAAAAGTAATAAAACGTATTTTTAAAACTCTTGACTTTGACAAATAAGCTCCTGTGGACCTGTGTGGCAGCTTGTGGGTTTTTTCAGGTATAGCATCGTAGTTTTTAGAAAAATCTGCAGCAGAACCGGGTGGAAAAAATAAACCCAGTAACCCCTATATCACCAGAATCCTCGTGAAAATATCTAATTCATTGATATAAAAATATTTGAGGTATTCCAGATCAGCTACTCACACATCACCTGTCTATTTTAGTTTTTAAAACGAGGTTCTTTGATATGCACCTGAATATAAAAATTATATTATATATATATACATATATATTATATATATATATATATATAGTTATATTATTATATACATATATATATATATATATATATATATATATATATATATATATATATATATATATATATACAGTTATATATATATATATATATATATATATATATATTATATATATATATATATATATATACACATATATATATATATATAGAATATATTACGATACGAAGTCGGTTAAATTATGGCAAAGCTCAGCACGCCAAATAACAGGTCAAAGTTGCAACCAAGCACTGGAGATATCCGAATAAAGAAATTCTGCTGATTTTCATGATGCTTCTGACGTTACTGCAAGAGATATGGAAAATGCCATCACTCTCTATGACCATTTTTTGCTCTACAAACATGCTGAGAGATTTTTTAGACAGCTAGCCAGCAACTGAATATCAACTTTATTTTAAATACGGACCTGGGTTTTATTTAATTTTTTAAACCCTTCACATCCCAATTATAAAATGTATGCTAGCTACAGTTAATATTTGATAACAAATATGAACGCCCCTATAAGAAATGACAGGAAAATCTTTGTCTTACTCATTGCTCTGAAACAGTGCTTATTGAATAGAAAAATAATAAGTGTTATACATCATTGTAATTGGGATTTTAACTGCTTCAAAAATGGAATAACACCTCGAGTGCCTAATTAAAAACAGTTGATAATGGTCTAACGAAACGAAACGTCGCAATGGAAAATCTTTTTTACGCTTGTTTGTAGACCTTAAAAAGTGGCCATGAGAAAGTGTCTTTTGTTTTTCCGAGTATCTATAATAATCGCTGTGAAAAATGAAAACGAAATCAGCAAATTTCTGGTTTTTTTCCGGATATTTCCGGAAGTACTGAATTTTTAGTAACTTTCTACTCGGTATGTTATATTAGCAATGAATGCACAACTTTGCCATAATTTAACCGACTTCTCGCATCTTCGACAGGTTTCCGAGATCCCCAGCGCATGCACCTCGAATCTGTGGCAAACTCAGATAGCATACATGATATGGTGATATTATTATTATTATTATTATATATATATACATATACATATTATTATTATTATTATTATTATTATTATTATTATTATTATTATTATTATTATTATTATTATTATTATTATTATATATATATATTGTTATTATTATTATTATTAATATTACAGTATCGAAAACAATCAATCAATAACTAAATACAAAAGGAGTTAAAATTTACAACATTTAATATCAGTATCCCGTATGCTTTTTACTGTAATGAACTACAAAAATTTTTTTTTACTTTAGTCCGATTTCTAAGAGAGTAGTTTTAAAAAAAATTATACTTGTTTTTTTTTTGTTTGAACCCAAAACAAATATTATTAAAGGTCTTATACATGTTACCTGTAAAAGCCCTGATTGGTTAATTACACTAAAGTTGGTAAATGTTGTAAAAGTAACCACAACCAAAGAATAACTATTCAACTTTTATCAATAGTTGGTAAATCTTAGGTTTTACCGGAAAATATTAGGATTTACCGTGGTTTGGGGTTTTAGAGTAACATAAATATTGACCTTTGTGCAAATTTCAAGCATTATAGGGACCTATTGAAAAATGGTAAAGTTGAAAGTTAAAAGATTCCGTTACACAGATACAAGGGATGTCAGATGCATACAAGTGAAGTTAACATAAGTGTGGCGCTAAAAAGGAATAGGGCTGGTCTTTACAGCATATATTTTTATAATTTTTGTTTAATTTACCTAGTACGCTACTATCCTAACGCTAATAACCTATTAAGGTTTGCTTAATACGCGCAGACGTAAGCTCTAAACGTAAATTTGCTTTCTGCCTCTTAATATTAGCAGTTGTTGTGGGTGAATAGGTAAACTAATATTGCTATATTAGCAACACTACGGCAATGTAAAACCTCATTATTAAAGCTTATATCTTGTAATGAAAGATACAATTACAATAAATTAAGACATTTTGTAAATTTTTCTGTCCGGCATGTTAGAGTACGTGGCTGGTCTGTTTAGTAGATCTCTTAAAATATATTCAATAATGAAGTATACTTATAGTCCAAGATACGAATAAAAAGACAAATATGTACCCATCTGCTTATCGAATAAAAAATATTTTGTATTAGGTATACTAGGTAAAAGTATCTCAAATGGGTTGCCGAAAAAATTCAAAATTATGGCATACTTAATTAAAAACTAAACAAAATGATCTTTCTGCATACTGGGCCAATTTTTTTACTTTGAACTGGTCTTCTGATTTAAAAATTTCTTTCTGATTTCAAACAGCTCCTTGAAATTCCTTTTGCATCATACATATATATATTAACATATATATATACATATATACATATTATTATTATTATTATTATTACATATATATATATATATATATTATATTATATATTTTTATTATTATTATTATTATTATTATATACATATTATATATATTATAGTTATTATTATATATACATGATATATATATAATATTATATATATATTATATATACATATATATATATTTAATATTATTATTATGATATATATGCTATTATTATTATATATATATATACATATATATACATAGTATACTATATATATATAGATATATATATGGTATACATATATATACATATATATACATATATATACATACAGTATGTCCAATGGAAAAAATAGGAGAAAACTTTATTTGATTTTATCGAAAGAAGTTACTTGATAAAAAATTCTTTACATTTCTAAAAGTAAGATTGACGGAAACATTAATAATACATTTATTTCATATGGAAATAAGTTACCAGGAAAGTTGTTCAAGAGATAGTCCTCTGTCATCAATATTTGAAAATGGTCTGATACTTTTTATTTTTTGTGATTAAATTTATTTTAACATCAATTTTAAACTTTAATATCAATCACATCAAATTTTGCTGCTTTCAAGTAAGATTTAAAGCTGATGATACTGTGTTAACAACTGAGTAATGCAAAGTATCAATAAAGCTTGTCACTACTCAACAGCCTACTAGTACAAAATCTTGGAATTGTGTTGAGAACATAATCACCTAACTGCAAATAATAAAGTGGGCTGATTTTTCTTGAAAATTGGTATTAAAGAACCATCTTTACGATGGAATAATCTTCTAGTAACTTATTTCCATACATCTTTGCAATAGTATTTCCTTACTTTGCATTATTTTGTCTTTTTTTCAATCTCCTTTGAAACAATCATGCATAGAATACATTAAATGTTTTTATCTCATCTTATCAAGTACAAACATTTTATTGAATAATTGGGTTCTTTTCGATAAAAATTGTAATAAGAAGTTTTCCTTACTCAACACTTTCTTCCGTGACACCAAAAAGGCCACGGAAAAGGTTGAATAGTAAAATCTTATTTTTTATTTTATCAAAAACACTACTCTTAAAAAAAAAAAAAAAATTTTTTATACATCTATAAGATTGGGATAAAAACATTTAAATTCAGATACATGGCATTCAGAAAATAAAACCTTTGAAGAACCAAGAGTCAAGTGTGATTTATTCTGAGAAGATATGGAAATAAGTTACTAGAAAAAGTTGTTCAAAAGTAAAAGATAGTTCCACATCATTTTTCTAAAAAAAATCAATAATTTTTATTAATTTTGTGATAAAAATTATTTAATTATCTTAATCAAACAACCCTTTATTGTACTAGTAGGTGTGTTGATAGCATTTAAGCTGTATTGACATTTCGCTTTATAATTTATTAGCCGCAGAAACTTCAGCTTGTTTAATAGCAAAATTCTGATAAAATTAATATTAAAATTTAAATTGGCATTAAAACACACTTAATCAAAATAAACAAAAGCAGAAATATTGGATTTTTTGAAAATTGGTATTAGAGACTACCTTTTGACTTTGAACAACTTCTTCCAGTAAATTTATTTCCATATCTTCACAAATAAATGCACTTTACTCTTGTACCATTTTAAGTTTTTTCAATGTTCTGGAATGGCGTATAAAATATGTCAAATGTTTCTATTCCAACTAACTATAAAAAGTAGCAAAATTTTTATCAAGAGTAGCTTTTTTCGATAAAAATCAAAAATTAAAGTTTTTTCCTTCAACACCTTTCCGTAGGATTTATATTTTGTATATATATATATATATATATATATATATATATATATATATATATATATATATATATATATATATATATATATATATATATATATATATATATATATATATATATATATATATATACTTTAAAAGAATATAATAATTTATCATAGTAAAATTTGATTTAACTTTAAATTTTACATATTTGTATTTTAATTTGTTTCGATCAACGAATTTCTTCCTAGACACCGTCATGATCCGCTCTTTCTCTTTCTTTGGTAACAGAGGCTATAGAAGAAACAAAACCTTGTACCTGGTCATTTAGAAGTCCAGGATGCACTAATTTGCAAGACCAAGCTTAAATAGTAAATCTTGTGGATCTTGAAGCCTCAAGATAAGTCTACAGCAAGTAATTGAGTCAGTCCAACTCTTTGAATCTGCCTCTCAAACATTTTGTCATTTAATAATGTTGCATTATTAAAATAATAATAATTCTATAGGAACATTTTGGGCACATCCCATAAAAGGTATTTTTCTTTTTCTTCTTAAGGCTTTTTTGCTTTTCTGAGCCTAGACGGTTTGTTAACATCCAATTTAAAGAGATGAAGGTTGATTTATCTCAGCATATTTCTGGTTTTGATTTGATCAGGTAAAGTTGATAAAAGTGTTAAAGACTTTTTGCGGCTAAAGTGTGTGTGTGTAATGTGTGTGTGTGTGTGTGTGTGTGTGTGTGTGTGGGTGTGTGTGTAAAAGTTGCTAAAACTAGACATGTTTGACCAGTTTTTAAGATAATATTTAAAATATTTAGCTATTTGGTATAATAGATTTTACCAAATATTAACGTTTGTTTAATCTTGCTTTCACTAATTCAAGTTAACCAAAGGTAGTGCAAGACCTGGATAGACTTCAGCTCCCCACATTCATTGTTGTGGTATGTCTTTTTAACATCAAATATTAACACATTATAGATTTGATATCTCTTGACCACAAAGATTTGCATGTGTTAGCATTTTCACAGATAGTTTTATTAATCCCCCTGTATCTCGTGGCTTAGGTTAAGTTAGTCGTAGCATAAACTTTAACAACTAATATTTTATCGATAGTAACTGAAAGCTTTACCTTTAACCGTTTTAGCGTTACGTACCCTGTATATTGAAAGGGTACAGACCTTTTAATATACAGGGTACGTCAATGAAACGGGAAAATGTCGTAAATTATTTTGTTGTTAAAGAATTGTTTTTTTATTATTTTTTAATAAATTTCGCATACCCTTACCTTGACTAAATCACAAGAATGACTAAACCAAGCACCGCCAATTTCCGTTCGGGGTACATCGTAGGTGGATTCTAGAAAGAATCGAATTTCAAAATTATATTGATATATTAAAATTTTCTCAAATTGACAATCCAAATTTTTCCCAAATTTGGGAACATACAGGACGCGTTCTTTAAAAGATATGTCATTTTAATTAAATACTGTTTTTTTAAAAAGTAACTGAAATTCAAAGTAAAATTATATGTTATTTAAACTGAAGAAAAAAAAGAAGTTCAAACCAAAATCATGAAAGTCTTAGTTTAGGGCTGTATTTAAAGTGAAAATATATTCTGAGGATATGGGAAAAAATATTATTAATCATTTTAAATACTTTTTTTTAAGGTGACCTTCAAATAAGAAAAACCGAAATCTCAATTTAAATAAATATAAACAAAAATCAAAAAAACTCTATTTGATAATATGTTTTTTCAATTTAACTTACCGTACATTTGAATTATTTGATTAAAAAGCATATTTTAAAATGGGTTTTTTTTATAGCCCATTTTAAATAAATTGAGACCCAACCTGCTTTTTTACATAAAGTGGCATAAAAACATTTTAGTAATAAGAATTATTTTAATTTTAAAGTTAAAATTAAAGCAAATTCAATACTGGGTAAGCAAAAAAAAATAATAAAAGAGTAAATTTTTAAACCCGATGTAATGTGAAAATAATGCTGACATAATCATTGATTTCTGATTTGAAAAAAAAAAGAAGAAATTTTAGAGTTCTATGATCTTTTATCTTTAAATATAAAACATTTGCTGTACAAATACTATAAAATTTTTTTTATACACAAGGTGGCTTAATAGTGTCACATAGCTCAATATCTCTAAAATCGTTCCAATGTAAAAAAATGAACGTATAAAAATTTTAGAAAAAAAAAAGGGGAAATGTGAGGGTTTTTTTCACTTCAGAATTTCGCCACCTACCTTATACTGGAAATTGTTGAACTGTTATATAGGAACAATGGGGACAATGATTTAAATCATTTGTTTTGACAAAAATGACGTTATCAATTTTCTTCTGGCATTGATCAAAAGGGGGCCCAAACCGGAAGTGATATTAAATACCATTTTTTTAAAGTACCTATGTAGACAAAAAAAATTTATTAATCCATTACTTTTCACATTTATATCTTAGTTTGAGCTAAATTGCAACTTTACAGTGAACAGAATGTATTTGATTTGAAATTTTGATCCACCCTGTAAGGCATCACTGGATAGTTTAATTAAAAATCAATAGGTTTTGGAAATCATTTTCAGCTTTTATAACTTTGACCCTAGTTTTTATCTGTCGTGAACGGTTTTGGAGATATCTAGGGCTTCACCATTGAGTTACCATCTCATTTTGAAAATGTATTGGGTGAGAACTGGAAAAGAACAAAAAATGATTTTATTAATTATTATTTTATTAAAAAAAGGGAAATTTTTTGGCAGTTTTCGACATTTTTGTCATGTCCATATGAAATATCTCGAATTGAATAGAACATTTAATATTATAAAAATAAAAAAAAATCGTCGAAGTGCAAGAGTTGGCCCGGGCTTGGTCTGGGAACTGCACCACTCGGTCTTGTTGGTTCGTTCCTGGGGCTTGCTGCAAGACCAACCAAGACCGCAAGACCAAGACCGGTCTCGCTCATCACTATTCACCTAGAAAAATTAAATCTAGATATTTCTTTGCATGATGATATTGTTTACCGATATTGTTATGATCATGCAGAGAAACGGTTTTTATTTTTTTAGCGAAAACCGTGCATCATTTTTTAAAAATCAAGTGATCAACTTTGCTTATAAATAATTGGGGAATTCAAAAAAAAAATTTATTTTAAGAAAAATCAGTGACGTACCATTAATATCTGCCAAAATAGGCAGGTCAAATTCGGTACGAACGCCACTGGTGGAAATTAAAAAAATGTAGTACACTAAAAAATGCCTCTTCATACATAGTACATGTATGCCAAATTTTATTAAAATATTTAAAGTGATATTACTGATATTAATAAGAAATTATTTATTTTTGAAAACTTTACCACCCTGTATCTTAAAACTTAGGACGTTTAGGACATACGTTTATATGAAGTTTTCTTCTTAAAATGGACCCAAAAATTTCCCCCTTAAATATTGACATTTAATTAAAAAACACCCTGTATAAAGTAAGCGCTCGGGATAATTTGACCCCGTTTTACTGCCCTCGGTATCCACCTAACTGTCAGCCCTTTTGGATTTAGACACCTTAGGGGATCAACTGACATATTATCGATAACGATTTTTTCCCAAAGATTTGCACTTTCACGCCTTATTGCTACCCCCTGTATCCAATAGGTTGTCAGCCTGCGCGAAAACATAATTAACAATACTAAATGAACATGTTTTACGGGAGAAACTCCATATTACTGATGACGATCATTTTGCGGCTCTAGCTTAAACCATTACCAAAAGTTAGAGGTTCTCAATGCTTGTAAATATTATTTTTGTGGGAAACCGTACCTTTAACACATGAGGTCTGTTTGTTATTCAGTTATATTTTACATTATTTTATTGTTTTTTTTTGGTAGGTAGGTCCTAAAATACACCTCCCATAAGAGGGATTACATAAAAAAATAAAATAGTGTACACTAAAAGTGCGTCGGCCGAGTCTGAAGCTACGGGGCATAAGTAAGGGGAAAGCGGAAACGCCTTTAAGCATGCCAAACCATAGGCGTGCTATAAATATCTTAAATCTTAAAATACTAGATTTTTTTGTCGTAGGTAGGTGCCAAAAAGACAAAATAATTAAAATACCGTTATGGGAGAAAACAGCAATAAAATATTTATTTTTGAAAAACTCCCAAATTCACAACTCAATAAACAATAACAATAAACAAAAACAGTCATCAAGTTTTTTAATGTGTCATCAACCTCACTATGACTCTCATTGTCACTGTCATCGGAGTAGGAGTCAGTGCTGTCATCGTCATCATTTCCCAAGGTAATTATTATAGGCTCAATTTCTTCCATCATGTAATCTGTCTCCCAAAATTGATTTTCTATAGTAATTACATGTTGGCAAAATTTTTCCCAATCGGATGATGTGACTGACTCAATAGCTTGACTAAGGACCTCTTTAAGTTTAGTTATACTAAAATCTCCTGATGTGTTTAGGTTTTGTATGAACCTTTTTATCTGAGCCCAGGCCAACTCAATTGGGTTAAGCTCACACATGTAGGGGGGAGTTCTGAGAGGCGTATGACCAGCTTCCAATAAAATATTGTCCACGACATAGGATTTTTTATTATTTTGAGGCTTGTTCAGCTGCACAAGTTTAAATAAATCAAATTTCCTAGCGGCTGGATCATGCTTGACTCCTAAAAAAGTTTATGTAATTATATTCAAAGTTGCCTGAACTCCGTTTTTGACCCAACTTGGTATACGGGGATTTTTTAGGGCGCTGATCACCAATCAGAAAAAAATATTTCGAAAACATTTTGTTTTCGAGATATTCATCATCAAATTAACCTCAATTTCACTATATTTCTTCTTCTTTTTGCACACAATTTATAAATATTATACTAAATTTTCACCCAATATTTTTTACACCTTTCAAAAACCGTTTTTTATGTCTATTTTACACCTTTTTTTCCAATAAATTGCAAAGCTTCAATTTAGAACGGGGCGGCCATGTTTATTAAAAAATTTCATGTGTGTATACATGGTTGCGGCGTTTGAAAGTAAAGGTTTGCAATTAAATGAAAAGAAGGTATAAAATAAATATAAAAACAGGGTTTTAAAAGGTGTTTATAAAATATTGTGATCCAATTTAGTGTAAAAATCAAGAATTCTGTGCAAAAAGGAGGAATAGTGGAAATGAGGTTAGGTTAATTTTCAACTTTAATGATGGATATTTCGAAAACGAATCGTTTCCGATTTTTTTTCAGATTCTTTATCAGCGCCGCCCTGTATACTAAATTTTTTAAAATGGAGTTCAGGCAACTTTCCAGACAATTACCAAAGTTAACAATTTTAACAATTTTTTTTGCTAACCATTCGACTATGGTTGTCTTTAAAGAAGTTTTTGTTGGTACTTTCTCATCTTGGACAGAGTGATAGTGATATCCAAAACAATAGCACTTTGGGGAGGAATATTGGGAAGTAGTTTCTCCACCAGCCATTTGGTAAAATTTTCTTGGTTCATCTGGCCATGATAATCTCCAGAACTCTGCCCTGCTTTAAAAACCAAAGCAGTGTTTTTTACAAAACCAGAACTGGAGCCAGCATGAACCAATTCTACCTAATTAGGTTAAAAAAATATATTGTTATGTATGTTATAAAATGTTACTTATGTATTTACCTGTTGAGCTTATACTACTCAGTCCCCCAAAAACCTCCGCACTTTGCCAACTTTTTTAACCCCTTCAGATCATTGTAACCCCCCAATTTTTGCATGTAAACAATATTACACCCTTTTCCGATACCTTTTAAAAGAATGTATTTTCTATAAATCAAAAATTATGATAACCAACATTTTTTTAAAAAAACATATCCCCAAAAAATTTAAAAAAAATTTACACAAGACGATCACAGGGGATAAATTTTTTGTCTGGGGGCCCCGTGGATACTGACCATGGCTTGTGACACAATTTTGACGTTACCAAAGGCCTTTTTATTTCAGCGCTTGTCTCTGTGGAAGCAACTTTCTGTGACGTAAAAAACCCAGCAGAAAATTTTAGCATTAATCTGATTGTCCTGTTATAAAATATTTATACAGTTCTAGCATTACCTATTTCCCCCAAGTAAAATATTGGATTTTTCAACTGTTTTCTTTTATTTTGGCATTTGCGAAAAAAAAAAAACCCTTGGTTTTTTAAAAATTTCTTAATGAGTTTTTTTTGTATGGGAAATCAATTTCTTGACGAATTTGCCAAAAAATTTCTTTAAGGGGGGAACCTTTAAAAAGTGAAAAATTTAATGTTAAGTAATCATTTTAAATAAAATTAAAATGGTATTCTTTTTTCTATTTAATCAATGCATTATTATAAAAAAATTTAATTTTAAAGGTATATAATTATATTTACATACCTGTTTTAACTCTGTATAAAATTTGTTAATAGTACGTCTTATAATACCAAAACCCCAAATTGTCAATTTTTTCCACAATATTGGGCCCAAAAAGGTTTTTTTTTTCCCGGCGACGATAAAAAACTCGTGCGGATCATTTTTTTTTTTCTTCATCCTCCTTGTAAATTTTTTTTTAAAACTGTAATGCTAACGCCTGTATACATTAAACCCTTTTTAATTTTTTTTTAAGGTAAATTAAAAGTGTTATTTTTTTCCTCATCACAAATATTGTAAACATTAACAATAATTTCTCGAATTGACTATTCAAAGGTTTTCCACGAATAAAAAACTTTTTAAAAACCCCCAATACAGAAAAATCCGTAAAAAAAAAAGCTTTCAAAGAAAAAAAAAGTAGCCTCAAATCTGCGACACTGGTCATAACAAGTCCTCGGGGGGGGCCCCCGCATTCAGCATATAAAACATGATACTATTACTAGAAAAATAAACTCACTTGGCGATTTAATTTCGTACGATTTTTGGGGGATGAGGGGCACTGATGAAAAAAAACCCGTTTTTCGGTTGGGAAAGCACTTTTAAACCCTTTTTTTTAAGTTTATTGTATTTTGGGGATTACTTAATCCATCTAACATCTAAACAAAAAATCGGGAAGCCATATGAAAACCTTGTCAGCCTTCGTATTTTGTGATTAAAACTCGCTGTTTTTTTGGGGGAAAATTTTTCATCGAGTGACGTCAGGCGTGCGAGAGAGATAGGTTTTTTCATGCGCGTGGGTTTATCTTCTCGAGGGGAAAAGTATCATGGCATGATTATACTTTTCGCGCTCTTCCGGCCGTCAGTTGAAAAGAGATGCAAGAGTAATATCCCCAAAAACGGGAAAAATTTTGCCTGTTGTCATATTTCTCAATTCAAATAGTATTATCATTTTTTTTTTCCGAAATTAGACAGATATAATTAATGTATTAAATTAAAATTATGTTTAATAATATCATTTTTAATCTTAAACACGTTTAAGTAAAGTTATGAGTTATAGCAACTACAGGTAATAAATTATATTAAACGTATTTAATTCGACAAATGAATTTGACAACCTCGATTATATTTTGTCTGCATTCCTTAAATAGTTTTCGTAGCTTCACAGCGAGTAGACGGGCTATATTTCTTAATTACAAACTAACCAATAAACCTTTAAAAAAATCAATATTTCTATAACACAACGGTTAAGAAATTAAAGTTTTTTTTTTAATTTTCTAATACTCTGATTTATATTGCATTAGTTTTTAAAAAATATCGTAAGAACTGTTTTCGAGAAATTTGATCATTAATACATGACAGATATCGACAGTGTTAATTATGCACAATTTGATTGTTAATATCTTTTCACAAACAATTTTTTTTTTTTATTTCAATTTCATTTAATTTATAAGAAGAGCCGTTTTACGAGTGAACAACCTTAACTTAGCAGAACAACAAATTGCTGTAAATGATGTCACGCCAAATTTATTGGTAATTTTTATAAAACGCACCCATCACTATTTCCGTTGGTAAATGTTTATAATAAAACATTTTAAACTTTATTTTTGTTTCTTTTTTTAAGCTAATACATCACCGATTTTTGGTGTAGGTAATTGGTATAAGAACCTTCTGGTGCGCAATTCATGTATTGTGGATTTGGGCGGCGGTTTGAGGGCGGTACAATGCGCAATTTGTGTTAAAAAGGTTGGGTAGTAGGTAGGACATATCCAAATTGCGGCCCAAATAGGTGGGTATAAACTTTTTCCCAGTTTATGTATGACAAAATTGCAGCCCAAAAATTTATGGAATACATTTAATTTGATTAAACCATGGCAGAATTGCGGCCAAAACGGAAAAGTTTACTGTTCCTACTTTTAGTCATTTATCAAATCTGAAATATAATTGGAAAAAATAAAAAGTCTCTTTAACTAACCAGAACTGAACCATGACCGACTAGAACTGAGGGCTTTTGAATTTGTCTAAATTATTCCTACGTAACATAGAAGTTATTAACAAAATTTTAATAATGTTCACTATAGTATTTATTACGGCCTGCAATAATTCCATCCCTTTTGGGTCAAACCAGGTAATCGTTTTTTACTAACTGAAAATTTTTATTTAGTCTAACACAGGGGCGCAATTTGGCTATTATTTTTTCCTACCTGATAATTTGGGCCGCAATTTGACAAACTTGAGTAGGTATCTTGTGTGCAGTCTAAGGCCGCAAGTGTGATCTGGTGTGGTAGCAAGTTAAAATTTAATTTTTCAAAAATTATAATTTAGAAATATTAATAAATGCAAAAAAAATAAATTAATCGCTTAAATATAAAGTCCGTGCACAACTAGCAAAGAACAAGCATTTTTTTTAAATTAATTTCAGAAATGTCATTTTTTAGTTGATAAATTAAAGTATATTATTTAAATAAAAATTATTTTTATTAATATAAAATCGACATATTTTTACTAGTATCGCTTTAGTATATTAGATACCGAAGATGTTTTTATCTTACGTAAGTAGTGGAAGGGATTATACATTTTTTATATTTTGGTGTTCTGGTGCAGGAGGAGGTCGAAAAGTAAGTAAGAACGTCTTACGTTACGTTAAGTGAACAGCCACTTATCTATATATATATATATATATATATATATATATATATATATATATATATATATATATATATATATATATATATATATAATTGCTAATGTGGAATATATTTATATGGGTAGGTATATATTTTATTTGTCTGTCCACGTGATTCTGAAGTTATGGCTTGAGCAAAAAATCATAAAATTTGGACAATGGTAGTTTTAGCAGTGGCTAGAACCTAACGAAGCCCGTTTTTTGAATTTCGCCTCCTGGACAAAAAAATAGGAGCAAAAAAAAGTTTTTTTTTCCCGTTAGCCGTACGGAAGGCGTCTTACGAAGACAGAGGCTACTTAATATTGTCTCTCGCCTGGCGGAGACAGGCTTTTCATCTAGTCTCTTATATGCACGTATTCATTTTTAAGATAACATACCTATTTATAAAATATTTTTAAACAAGGTATATTTACCGGAATAATTCATTATTAGGCCAATCCAAATATTCTACCTATTTGGCAGGATAATCTAATACTGTCGAATGGATCGGGAATTCGCCGCATTATAGAGGTAAGGTAAATTAATCAATCAATAAGCGGTTGTTACGCATACAACAAAGAATAATTTGGGTAATATTTTCCAAATTGGGTTTTTTTTGATTTTTGCGAATTTTTATTTTGAATAAATGTTTTTTTTTAAATGAGCGATAGTGGAGCTCAAAACAAGTCAAAAACATGGGTCTAAACTTGACAGATTTTTGTCTAAACGATGTCAAAGTTAGAACTTTAAAAGCAATTATTTCTGAAAATCTTAACAATTGAAAACTTACGTCTTAATCGCTTATCAGTAGATTCATTTGGTAATAAAATAAACTAAGTCTTAAATGTTTCAATATACAAATAAAAAAAATTAAAATTATTTTTCCCCCAGTTAAAAAGTTAAAAAAAAATTGGCAACAGAGCTCCCTAGAAGACTTGTAATGAAGAAAGTCTTCGCCCGGCCGATATTTTTTTTTTAGTTTTAAGTCCGGAAAATATGCCGAAGATTTTTGCAAACGGAATGTGTTCAACCGAGAAAACTTATTCTTTAAGCAAAATAAAAATGTTTTTTTTATTAACTTTATTGGGGCAGTCAGAGGAACCACCATAAAGCCTCATTATTTAACAAAATTCATAGTATTAACTGTGTTTGTCCAAGTGAAATTTAGTAACCGGATTATTAAACTTCAAATTTTATTTTACAACTTGTACGAGGATGGTTTAAAAAGTCCGTGCAAAGTCCGAGAGATGGCACCACCGGCGCGTATCGGCGTCATGTTTAGTTAGTAGCATCTGTTGAATGAACGCACACCAATTGTCAGCCATATTGGTCTTTTTCTTTGTGTTTGGCATTCGAGTGAATCAAGTCAAGTGATTTTCAAGCAATGGACGAAAAAGAATTTCGTGTGGTGATTAAACATTACTTTATGAAAGGTAAAACGCCTCGGAAGACTAAAGAGAAGATTGATAAACATTATGGTGACTCTGCACCTTCGATTAGAACAGTTTACAAGTGGGGTTTTAAAATTTTCGGACTGGCCAAAGAGCACAAGTGACGCTGAACGTTCTGGACGGCCTGTGGAGGTCACGACTCCAGAAATCATTGATAAAATCCATGATATGGTGATGGATGACAAAGATTAAGGTACGTGAGATTGCTAGTGCTTTTTGGGATTTTGACTGAACGGGTACATAATATTTTACCGAACATTTGGACATGAAAGCTATCCGCAAGATGGTGCCACGATTGCTCCGCTTGATCAAAAACGGGTCGTGTGAAGTGTTGCAAGGATGGTTTCCGCTGTTCCAGAAGAATCCGGAGGACTTTATGCGTCGTTTCGTCATTGTGGATGAAACATGGATTCATTATTTCTGAGACCAAACCAATCTGCAATGTTTTTTCCCAAAGGGGGGAAACTGGGGAAAAAACCCTTCCCGGCTGGAAAGGAAAAAAGGGGACTGTCTTTTTTGGGTTCGCAGGGGATAACCCCATCGACTATCTGAAAATGGCTAAAACTATTACAGGTCCCCATTAAAATCTTATTTTGGCCGTTTGAAAAAGAGCTCCCCCAAAAAAGCCCGTTGGGGCCCCAAAAATTTTATCACGACAACGCACCAGCCCCACCTCAAAAAGTTTTTTTTAAAATTAATGGGGAAAATTTGATTCCAACTCGTTTAAACCCCCCTTCTCCAGACGCCTAGCGCAGCTTAAGAATGAAAATTCGGTTGTCTTTAAAAAGAAAAAAAAAACATAAAAAGTAGCTAAAAAGGTTTAATTTGTACTGGTGGCCACCTTTGCTTTTTATTATTTGCCGCTTCCCGCACGTATCTGTAAAAATAGTCCATATAAGAAACGAAGGCGGCCGCTAGTTTAAATCAATCAATTTTAGCTACTTTTTATGTTTTTTTTTTTTCAAAGAGTACCGAACTTTTATTCTTATACACATCAGGTAGGTAAAAGCAATAGCCAAATTGCGCCCCAAAAATAAGGGTTAGTCTGAATAAAATTTCCAGTTAATAAGTGATTACCTGGCTTTTTCCCAAACAGGATGGAAATTGCGGCCCTT
>JAHBCN010004209.1:0-22951 GCA_019359885.1 Listronotus oregonensis | reverse complement strand
TTTTTTCGATCTTTCGCTTCGGTATGACCCCAGTAGCGCTTTCATCTTCCCTTTCACTTTAGAAATGGGAAAGTTTAGTTGAGAACTAATTTCCTCTTCCTCCTGTATTGCGATTAAAAAAGTTTTTGTTTTTTGGATTCCACATAAATTCTTGAATTTTTGTAGAGCTCGATGAGCTGCAAGTACTGTTCTTGATTCATCCCTCGTGCAACTATGGGGACCGCTTTTAGACTAAGCAAAACCCTTTCAAGCGTGAACAAAAACAACTGAGCTCTGCCTCGCAGCGAGTGTTAAGAATTTTTAAGTTAAATAAATAAAACATTTGTGATTACCGCAAGATGGCAGTAATTAAAAGTTAAGTTACCTAGAGGTGGCAGCACTGTAAAAAGAATCTTCCGATCATGAAGTGAAGCAAGTAAGTCATTTATACGCCATTTTTATTTTCCCAAGAATCGGGGTATATTTAAAAATATTAATCAAAGCAGTTATATCAAAATATTATACAGTCCACGCTCATCATTTTAAACATATTATTTGATCCTTCACCCGGATTTGTGCCGAAAAAGCAATAACATTGTGCGGTTTACCGGGCGGTCGGTTCGCGTTAGAAGAACATCTAATGGTGGCCGTCAATTTCGAAAGAAGCAAGCAACAGAAGAATCACTGTAAGTTTGTTCCATTTTACCATTCTTTTACCTTTTTATCAAACATGCTTCAATTTATTGTTTTTAGCACTTCGTATAAGCAATTTATTGAATAATTATTAAAACAATCATATTGCATAATTTAGTTATAGGTCCATTTTTAAATCACGTTACCTTATTGTGGCGCTTAATTTAAAATTAACCAATCATAATTTGTTATCATTCTCTGATACAAGCGCGCAATCATAGGCGCAACGCATGACAGTTGATTTGTATTTTTAGTTGCATACCCGACCCGACAGAGATTCCGCCGGCAGTGTAAGGGTGTGCGCACGGATATTTTGCCACTTACGGGAAATTAATACACCAGTGTAAGTGTATGATATCAAGAACAGATATTTTGCCAAAATTATTTTCATTTTAATAATAAAAATAATTTATTTTTGCCTTACGAATGATCAGAATAGGGCAAAAACATAATAAACATTTTATATTAAGAGAAATTGGTCAAAATGACTGACATAGCAACTCAGCTTAGAAACTAAAAAAAGACGTGGTCAGTTACAAGGTGTAGCTACGCGTTTCTTTAATCATCTTGAAACCTTTAAACATAACGATATTAATAGCATAAAACACGATTAGAAAAACGGAAGAAAGTTTCAAAGAATTTGATACGGTGCAATCAGAAATTGAAGTTCTCGATCAAGACGAAGAGGACAATAGAACAGATATTGAAGAGTTATTTTTTAAAACAATATCAAAGGCAAAAGGCATTATTTGTGATGCAAATCCACAAGTACCTGCTCAGAACGCGAGCAGCCATCAAATTTCTGAATAATGCTATTAAACTTCAACCTATCAATTTTCCTATTTTCAGTGGTGGATATGAGCATTGGTTACATTTTAAAGACACTTTTACTTCATTAGTTCACAATAATTCCATCATTGGATCTAATTCAAAAATTTCATTATCTCAGATCATGCCTACGGATGAGGCTGCAAAAGTTATTGATTCTTTAGACATAACAAATAATAATTATATGATTGCTTGGAAACTTTTAGAAGAACGCTACCAAAATAAACGATTAATTGTTTACAATTATGTAAAAACTTTATTCGATACACCATCGATAAACAAAGAATCCCACAACGCATTAAGAAATTTACTTGATACTTTCTTAAAAAATATCAGAGCTTTAAAATCCCTTGGGGAACCCACAGATAACTGGGACACATTAATAATTTTTCTTATTACTTCAAAACTTGATAGTTCTACAAAAAGAGAGTGGGAATCGAAACTAACCTTAAATAACTCTAATTTTTTAAAACAAAAGTGTATGCTTTTAGAATCTCTTGATAACCAAAAACAACTTTAGTTATTTTAAACCTAAACCACATTTTAAATCACAAGCCTATGCAGGCACTGAACAGAATAAAAATAATTTTCTTGTTATTATTGTAAAAACACACGCTATATATCATTGTCAACATTTTTAAATCTCACTATTGAAGAAAAGTATAAAGAAATTAAAAAGCTTAAACTATGTGCCAATTGTTTAAAACAAAATCATTTAATTCAACAATGTACTTCGAACAGAACATGTTCAAAGGTAATTTAAAACACAATACACTTCTTCATCCTCATACGCCACAACAAAACACTAATAAGACAAACTGTCATTGTTGTAGTCAGAAAATGAACAGGGTGAAAAGCAACAAGACATCAATAATGAATTAAAGGGCAACCAGAAGTACAAGCATCACTTAACTTGTCTTCTGTTTCAAACATTTTAAAGTTGATGAGGGTCTAGTACTTTTATCAACTGCTACAGTGTATATAAAAGATAAATTGGGTCACTCATTTATGTCGTGCTCTATTAGACTCGGGTAGTCAAAGTAATTTTATTACAGAATCATTAGCTAATAAATTAAAATTGAGTCAAACGAATACTAATCTTTTAATTTCTTGTGTAGGGAAAGAAGCCACAAATGTTTTCAAAAGAACATGCTCAACAATCAAATCTACTTGTAGTCAATTTACGTGTAACTTAAATTTTTAATTATTCCTCAAATTACAGATAAAATACCAAATTCACATTTAAGTTTAAATAATTTAAAAATTCCAGATCATATTCAACTTGCAGATCCAAATTTCAATATTCCTAGCGAAATTGACATGCTTATAGGTGCATCAATTTTTTAGACCTTATTCTTAACGAAAATTGAATTTAGGATATGAGAAACCAACACTGCAACAAACAAAACTTGGTTGGATCTTGACTGGTGTTTATAATTTTATAAAACTAAAATTGTTAAAAATAATATTTGTAATCTATCTTTAAATCAACAATTAACCAAATTTTGGGAACTCGAAGAAGTTCAAGTCAAAAACATCTCTCTAGATGAAGAATATTGTGAATACATTTCAAGGAAACTACCACTGAGCAGATGATGGTAGATTTATAGTAAAATTACCTTTAAACGAATCTATAAATCAACTGGGTAATTCCAAAACTACAGCATTAAAGCGCTTTACTACAGTTGAGAAAAATTTGAAAGGCACCTAATGCAAAGAAAATTATACCGGTTTCATGAAAGAATATAAAGAAATGAATCATATGAGTTTAATAAACAAAACATTGAAAATGATGATTTTGCATTTTATCTTCCCCACCATGCTGTTTACAAAAAAGATAGCAGCACAACCAAAATTAGAGTAGTGTTTGATGGGAGTGCTATCACAGATACAGGTATTTCTTTGAACAATTGTTTACGTGTTGGACCTACAATTCAAGAAGATTTATTCGATATAATACTTCGGATTTCGAACATATCCCATTGTATTTTCAGCCGACATTGCAAAAATGTATCGATGGTACTGGTACATCCTAATCATAGAAATCTTCAAAGAATATTTTGGCGTGAAAATAGAATGAACCTATCAAAATCCATACACTTAACACTGTGACTTATGGAACGGCTCGGCAGCCTTCCTAGCAATAAGGTGTTTACATGAATTAGCATATGAAAATCGGGAAAAATATCCTGAAGCTTCCAACATAATCTTAAAGGATTTTTTGTAGACGATCTTTTAACCGGATGCGACTCTGTAAAAAGTGCCGTTAAGTTAAAAATGAAATTGAAACGATATTAAAATCAGGAGGATTTAACTTAGGAAATGGTCATCGAACTCCGAATTGTTTATAAGTGAATTAAAACAAGGTGCAGTTCACATTTTCCAAGAGAAAACAACTTAAAACATTGGGATTAATTTGGGAACCAAAAAATGATATACTACAATACTCAGTTCCAGAGTCTTATTTTATGGGAGGCAAAGGAAATTATAACAAAAAGACACGTATTATCGTTTATTTCGCAAATTTTCGACCCTTAGGCCTTATAGGACCTATTACTATAAAAGCAAAATTGTTATGCAAAAGTTTGGCAATGCCAAACGAGCTGGGATGATCCAATACCTCCCCATTTACTTCCATTTTGGCAAAAACTTTATTGAACAAAAAAACTGTTTAAACAAAATATCAACTCCAAGACATGTTTTATGTGATTCGGTTCAATCATAGAAACCATGTTTGTGACAGAGACCTCATATGGTTGTTTTATTTATTTAAGATCATTAAAAAAACAAACAAATACATAGTAAGATTATTATGTGCAAAAATCTAAAGTTGCACCTTGAAAAGGTCACTTTACCCAGGCTAGAACTATGGGTGCCCTTCTTTTATCAAAATATAGTAAAAGAACAGGAATCTCCAACGTGAAAGTGAAAAAACTTTTCTTTGGACTGACTCAAAATAGTTTTAGCTTGGATACAAACACAGCCCTGTTATTTACAAACTTTGTAGCTAATAGAGTGGCTGAAATAAACGAGTTAACATCAGAATTCACTTGGAACCATGTTAATCGGAACATAATCCTGCTGACATAATTTCACGAGGTATTGATCCAGACAAATTGAAACAAAATAAATTTGGGGCATGGACCAAAATTTTTACAAGAACATTTTGAATTTTTTTATCAGAAATTAGAACTTGACAATATAGTTGTACCAGAAATTAAACAAACAATAATTTTAACTTCACATGAAAAGCAAATTTTGATATTTTTAAAATTTTCTTCTTTTTAAGACTTTACAGCATGTAATTGCATATATATGGATTCAAAACATAATTGTTACAGAAATTTCATAAATATCCTAAATTTTTAGGAACCTAAGCGTAAAGGAATTAAGTAATGCCACAAATTGTCTTATAAAAATGGTACAATTAAATGAATTTTCTCAGAATTATATTATTAAAAATCAAATAAGGTACTCCCAAACTCTAGCAAACTATTAAATTTACACCCATTTTTGGATAAAAATGACATTATAAGGGTTGGTGTTAGAATAAAACATTGTAACATTAGCTATGATCAAAGACATCCAGTAGTTTTACCTGCCAAACATGCTTTTACCGAATTAATAATATTAGATGCTCATATGCGCTATCTACATGCAGGTATTCAAACTCTGTTATGAAGAATTCGTTTAGAATACTGGCCCCTGTCAGGTAGAAATGCAGTAAAACGTATAGTAAGAAAATGTATAAAATGTTTTAGGACTAATCCTAAACCTTAACACAGTTAATGGGCGATTTGCCTCGGGGGTCGTTTTTTCTGTAGTTCGCCCTTTTATAAAAGTGCAGTAGATTATGCTGGTCCGATTTTTATCAAAATAATTTTTGAGAAGATCAAAATTGACCAAAGCTATATTTGTTTATTTGTTTGTTTATCTACTCGGGCTGTGCATATAGAGTTAGTACACGATTTTCAACCGACGCGTTTTTAATGCCTTTAAAAGATTTATTTCGAGACGGGGAAAACCATCAGATATATATTCCGACAATGGGACAAATTTTCGCGGTGCGTCCATTGAACTACAAGAAGTTTACAAACTCCGGTCTGACCAAAGTTTTAACGAAAAATAATAAACTTTTAAGTCAGGATAGAATTCAGTGGCATAATATTCCCGCGCGTTCACCTTTGGGCGGTCTTTGGGAGGCGGCAATTAAAACGGCTAAATATCATATGAAGCGTATCATTTCGAAAGCTTACTTAAATATGAAGAAATGTATACGTTATTAGTACAAATTGAAGCTTGTTTAAACTCTAGACCACTTATCCAATATCCAGCGATCCCTTAGATTTTTCCGCACTTACCCCTTCCCATTTCATTATTGGGGACTCGTTAATTGCCCTACCACAAGCAAACTTAATGGAAATCAAGGAACCCGATTAAATCGTTATCAGAGATCAGCAAATGTATCAGCATTTTTGGAAGCGATGGTACCAAAGTATATTTCAAACTTACAAGTTAGATTTGAAATGGAAATCTGTTCAACGACAAGTTTTAGTACCGGGTATACTAGTTGTATTAGGAGGATAATACTCCACGCTTAAATGGCCTTTAGGCCGAATAGTGGACACTCACCCTGGATCAGACAATTTAATTCGAGTAGATCAATAAAACTTCCAAATGGGACAAGAAACGATCAATAACTAAAATTTGTATCTTGCCAATTGACGAAATTTTCGAGCAAGATACTAAATAAGTTTAGTGCTTAGACACTTAAAATAGTTCATTGTAGTTTTAGTGTTATCGTTATGAACTATTTTATCGTTTACAGTTATCATTATAAGTTTGTGTCGTTAAAAGCTGCTTTTTGTGGCAGCTATGTTAAGAATTTTTGTTAAATAAATAAAACATTTGTGATTACCGCAAGATGGCAGTAATTAAAAGTTCAAGTTACCTAGAGGTGGCAGCACTGTAAAAAGAATCTTCCGATCATGAAGTGACAGCAAGTAAGTCAATTTTACTACGCTCATTTTTATTTTCCCAAGAATCAGGGTATATTTAAAAATATTAATCAAAACAGTTATATCAAAATATTATACAGTCCACGCTCATCATTTTAAACAGCGAGAGCCTTCGCAATTACCCAGGGGTGGGGGAGCGTCTACACTAGGCAAAATTATTTCGCGAGAAAAAGCCTAGTGTAAACGCAGCTTAAGAATGAAAATTCGGTTGTCTGTGAAAAGAAAAAAACGTACAAAGTAGCTAAAAAGGTTTGTTTTGAACTGGCGGCAGCCTTTGCTTTTTATTATGTAAAAATAAACCATATAAGAAGCGAAGGCGGCTCTAGTTTAAATCAATCCTTTTTAGCTACTTTTTCTGTTTTTTCTATTCAAAGAGCACCGAATTTTTATTCTTATATTCATCTAACTATAGATTAGCCTATTTCTGTATTCTTCCACTCGGGTGTGAAAAATTGCATCCCAAATCATCAGGTAGGTAAAAACAATAGCCAAATTGCGCCCCAAAAATAAGGGTTAGTCTGAATAAAATTTCCAGTTAATAAGTGATTACCTGGCTTGACCCAAACAGGATGGTATTATTGCGGCCCTTAATAAGTATTATAATGAAAATTATTAAAATCTTGTTAATACCTTTTACGTGGGGATAATTTAGACAAATTCAAAATCCCTCATGGTTAATTCTGGTTAGTTAAACCGGCTTTTTATTATTCCAATTATATTTCAGACATGATAAATCACTAAAAACATTTAAGCCGCAATTCTGCCACGGCTTAATCAAATTAAATTTTTTTCAAGACTTTTTGGCCCAATTTTGCCATACATAAAGTGGGAAAAGTTTATACCTGCCAATTTGGGCCGCAATTTAAATATACCACTTCCACTTATCACTTTCTATTTTCTTTACTGGAACTGAATTTTTATGAAGCGCGTTAACATAAAAATTTAACGTTTATGTGCATGTCTACGATCATTTATATATTACAGCCTAAAATGCCTTTTACCTCTGAATAAAACGAAATTACTATTATTTGTACGTTATATGTTTATATGTATGTGCCATCTTAGTGATAAACTGTGAGATAACGATATATGTTCTAGTCTGAAAGCAAAAACTCGAAGCAAAATCTGTTAAAAGATGATAAAAAGGAAAACCTTTTTCAGTAAACCGCCGTTCACCACTTAATCATACTTTATAATTTATTACCCTCGCTCAACATCTTTCACCTTTCCATCTCCATTTTCTATTTTTCGAGGCCTCTTCGTAAAAATCTGCGCCGTTGCCGGATTTACTGCATTTTTTGCTCCAGTTTGAGGGGTCAAATGTTTCTTTTGACTGATAAAATATAGGTGTCATTTAACCGGAGAAAAGTCTGGAAGGAGTTTCTTTTTTATGTTGAGCTTCTTTTCAACTTCTAGATTGGTCTACTAAATGACAGGGAAACTGTCGCTGTCATTTATTTAGTAGTTTTCGATGCTTTTTTTTTAATCTTTGGACAGTTTACGAAGGCTGGGGCCTAAGTACCAACGTTCCGTGGGTGTCTGAAGTGTGGTAAGAGGGAGTTTATTCACACGACACTTAAATATTGGGAGATTGGGAGGAGAAGGGAAAACTTCTGCGAGTAGCAAGTTCCATAGTCTGGACACTCTAGGTATAAAGGAACGAAGAAAGCGGGGCCTCTCTAGTTGAACTGTAAAAGGATGCATAAAAATTGCCCCACGTGTTGCTCTGTTAGAAGCCGCCAGAGGAGGAATTATAGTGGCCAACTCCTCTGAGCAGACAGCTCGTGGGTGGGCAAGAGAAGAAAATTTTTCTGTAAGCGTAGGATCATTAATAGGACGAACAACTCTTCTTTGAATGGAAAAGAGAATGCCAAGAGTTGTAGGAGACGCCATTTTCCAGACATGAGAACAATATTCTAAAGAGGCTCTGATTTGGCATACAACTGGAAAAAGAGGATTTCTCTTTTTCCAGTTGATTTTTTTTTCTCGGAAGGAGAGTCCAAGCTTTTTTGAACCTACTGAGGCTATGGATGTAATGTGTTTATGCCAGTTAAGGTTATTTTCAAAACTAACGCCGACAAGATCAAATGACTCTTTGTTCTGCAGAACATGGCCACTCATGTGTAACGGATAAGGATTGGCAGATTTTTTTTCGTGGCAGCGAAGATGACTGTGTTTTGGAGGCATTAAACTAAACAAGATTTTTGGCGTCCCAATCCAAGAAAAGTTTGAGGTCTTGAGAGAGAGACATCCGCATTAACCTACGCTTGGTTTCCAAATCAGGCTTATTGACTGGTTTAAGAAATTGAATGGAGGGTACTGTCGTCAGCAAAACTATGAATGGGATTGATTGTGGAAGAAAGAAGATCGTTAATGTGTAGAAGAAACAGAGTGAGTGCCAGTACTAAGCCTTGGGGCACCCCAGCATTGAATTGATAGAAGCTGGAAGAATGACCATCTACAATAACTTATATACGTCGATTAGAAAGGAAACTGGAGAGCCAAGAGCAAGCTTAGGTGGAAAACCGTAAGAAGCCCATCATGCCAGCCCGATCGAAAGCTTTGGTTATGTCAAGAGCAACGATCTGGGATTTACCAAGAAACTCAAGGGACTTGTTTCAGTTGTGTGAAACTTAGTGCATATTTATAAAAAAAATATTTCATAATTTTGGAGTTTTTTTTTGAAGTCGATTGAACTTTTTTAATTACCTTTTTTTCTTTATTTTTTTTAATAACTAGTAATAGTTTTGTTGTAAATATTTGAAGATTTTGTGGATGTTTTCCCTTTGACACCATACCCGTATCTTATATCAGTAGCCAGGCCGTTACCCTACTCGTATTAGTTCATATCATAAAAAGTACTGAACCGATTTCGATAAAATCTTTTCTCTCTTCTAAGTTAAAGTAGTTATAAGTCAATAAAAAAAGTTACAATTGGATCAATAGTTTCGGAGAAATGTTTGGACAATTTTGGGTATGTTTGGAATCCCTAATAGATTACTATATGTGAATATTTTGCAGTTCCCATAAAATTACACACATACAGTTATATTCATAAAAAAGCGTGCAGGTATTAAAAAGAGATATAACCTTCCTTATTTTTGTGAAAAACCGGCTTCTTAAATTGATTATTTGCTGGAGGTTATCATATGTCACAGGTCCTCAGAAATTTAAATCATTAGCGTGATATAAATGTAAATAAATAAAATTAAAACAAATAAATAAATATTCTTAGTAAATATTAAGTTTTACGATCATTGGTTTTATTCAAACAGTTATACTTATAAAAAACAAAACAAAAGCGAAAAATTAGGTTGAAATTAAACCTAATATTTGGTCATACAATCCTATTTTTCTATAATTGGGCCAGTCTCAGCTCTTCCCAGTACTGGAGGATTATAACTTGTTTGAATTTTGTGGCCTAAATTTTCATTTGTAAATTATATTTACAATTAAACCCAAAACGTTTTCTATCGGATTAATATTGAGACTAAAACTGGACCAAGGCAGAACTTTCACGTTATGAGTTTAAAACCATTCCCTTACTGCATAGGCTGTGTGAACTGGACAGCTATCTTGTTGACACATTACATTATTGTTGGGAAAAATGTTCAGTAGATGATAGCAATATGTTTTGCATAATAGTTATATTATTCTGGACATTAAACCTTCCCTCTATATGCAACAAACACCAGGCCTATTTGCATATATCCAGCCCCACACATTTATAGAGGAACGTTTGGATCTAAAAGGCAGAAAGCTGGTATATCCTTTTTCAAACCTGGTGTTGCTTGGACGATACATACAAATAGTCCCGTTTTAAGTCTATTGAAATATCTTTTCGTCAGTAATAACTTCCCTGTTCCAAAATTTAGGGACGCGGGATAAGTATATAGTTTAAGGCAAAAATTACCCCTGATTGTCGCCGTTCTTCGGTAAGAAACATTTTTTCGCAGCTGGACGGTTTTTTAGTTCAGAATCTTTGATTCTTCTGCTGGAAGCTGGTTGCTAACCAGGAAATCCTGTATTATTTACAGTATCCATCCTTCGCTATTTCAAATGGATTATTTTCTAAGTAGCACAATAAAACAGAATCTCGTTCAAGGGTTGAAAGTTTGGACGACCAAAACCAACTCTTCCTTTTACGTAATTTTCTTGCTAGAAACGTTGTTTAATTTTCAAGATTTTCTTATTCCTGTGATATAACTTATTAATTAAACTTTTTTTACTAACAGGGTCAAAATTTGTTAAACATAACCACCAGAAAATTTTCTGAAATGAAGTGTACGCTAATTAATCGCTTTTTAGTTAACCTATGTCATGTAATAACGGGTCATTTATTAAGTACGTAAGGGTACGGAAGGAGAGAGGGGTTAAGAAAATCTATACATGCCCTTATCTGGGGGAGAGGAGGGGTTAAAACCCATTCTTACGTAATACTTTATAGGTCGAAATATATTATTAAAAATAATAATAATATCGCAAAGACTAGGTAGTTGTCTAATAAAAATATAAGGGTAATCTATATATATATATATATATATATATATATATATATATATATATATATATATATATATATATATATATATATATATATATATATATATATATATTATATAGATATATACTGATACGTGAAAATAAAAATTTCTGAAATGAGTTTTAATGTAACTGATCCTGTTTTAACAACGTTTTATTATTCAGAAAAACGAGATTAAATCTTACGTAAGAAAAGGAAGAAGGGGTTCGAAAATCTTATGTACCTTTACATGGGGGTAGGGGGTGGTCAAAAATGGTCAGAATCATCATTACCTAATTATTTAATTGCCCCTAACCTTCAACAAAAATAGCTACAGAAGACGGATATACGTAAAAATAAGTCAGTCTTCTAATACCTTTACGCCTTTTTTATGAATACATACAAATGTACGTGGGAAGCGATTATCTCCTTTTTTTGAAGTCGGCTGATTAATAGAAAAACATTTCATTGAAACGTGTCGAAAAAATTAAGACTGTTTCAATAACAAACTAATTAATAAGGAATCCAATTAAGAAAATATCAATTTTATGTCATATCTCTTTGGTTATATTATTTTCGTAAGTGTTTTTCAGGATTCCACTGAAAACAATAATAATATACGAGATGCCTATGTGACATTTTTTTCTTAATATGAGAAAAACTACAAATATGACCCTGTACGATAACACAGGTCCACAAAAAAAGTGGTGTGTGCTGGGTGTCGGACTAGATTTTCTGTCGTATTTTTTCCGCTGAACACAAATCTGAAGTTAAAATTGGGGGTCAAACAGCAAAAAATCGAGAAAACCAAAAAACCGATACGTTTACCGGTACATTTACCGGCAGAAACCTGCTTCCACGGAATATTTGGACCACGACTACATAAACTATAAGAGATTCCTAAATTGTCTATATAAAAGGTTATATAAACATTTTTGATAAGATAAATAATAAAGGAAATATAAACGAAAATGTAATTTTGACAAAAATTTCAGTCCAAAATGGGACATTTTTTTTATTATTGTGGTTTTTGAGTTTTTTTTTTAAATAAATGTATTTTTTTATTCATTTAAATCCCAAATTACTCAAAATTTGCAGGAAAGATCCAAAATTAAAAAAAAATCAAATTTTTTTCCAGGGGTATTCCTTGAATCCGGTTTTTTGATTATAACTCAAAAAATATTGCATTTAGACAAAAACATTACATAACTTAAATTAAATTAAGGATCTTATAAAAATACATTTATTTTTATTTTATGTCATATAAAGTTCCGTGTATCTTTTATAGTTTTTGAGATATTTACGGTTTAAATTTAAAAAAATCATTAATATCTGAAATTATGCCTCTCGATTTTTTGCTGTTTGATCCCCAGTTTTGACTTCAAATTCATCGTGTTCAGCGAAAAAAAATACGCCAGAAAATCTTAGTCCGGCACCCACCACACTCCACTTTTTGTGTGGACCTGTGCAATTATCCAATCATAAAAACATTTATATTTTCTTCTGTAAAACTTAAAAATATATAAACACAATTTCTACACAAGACATATTTATTACAAAATAAGACAATATTCGAAATTAATCAGTGTTTTTATTCGCCCGATAATATTTTAAACAGCGTATTTAATTTAAAGTAAATAAAAACATAATTTCCTCACGTAATTACTTATCTGCTAAATCGTGCCGTCAATCCGGCAACGCCGCGCCGACGAAATGTTATTTTAGATTAGTCGAGGACGGCACGATTCTCGGCGCGGACAATTTTGTCATTGCTCGTCGCAAAAATGGCGAATAAAAAGTCAGTTGTCCGGAAAATTACCGTGAAAGTCAGTGTTTAGGGTTATCGTACGATTACGCAGGGTGCGTGCGCGCAAAAACCCGAATCGCCATAGGGCGCGGGATTCAAAAAAAAATTGTTGCTTCAGTGACGGCTATTGTGAAAAAGTGCGTCGGATTATTAAAAAGCTAGTGACGAAATTAAAAATATTTTTGATTGTGAGTGTGGTGCTATTTTGAGTGCAGCGGCAAGTTTTAAGCACAATAGGATATATCTTACAACACAAAAATTAGTACAGATCTTCAAGGTTATCTGGCCATTTGTTAATAACTAGAAGATTTTAACTTAAATACATAGTGCACAATCTATAGTTTATTCTGTCAAATTTTACAGTTTAAAAAATATAAATTTGATTAAGGATAATGTAGAACCAAATTATTAAATTGTACTTACTAAATGAAGGTCATGTATATACTAATTAAAGTGCTGGTGTAATAGGTTTTTTCGTGCTTAGAAGAATGGAAAATTGAAAGCAAACTTAGTGGAGCTAATTGTTCGGTGTCTAAAATGTCCAAATGGTTTACAACTAAACGATTTGGCAGCGAGTTTACAATTTACCTAAATAAAAGCACAGAAAGGTCTTAGGGCAACAGGTAAATACGTTTTAAATCTCTTTGTAATGGTCTTATTTTTAAAGGGGTTTTGAAACAATTTGTAAGTTCCGATTTAGACACAGACAGATGTTTCGTTGTGAGTTGACCCCTCTACCTGCCATGGGGGATGAAAAGAAAGATACCGAAATTCCCACTGTTTACACTTGATTTCTGTATTTTTTATTACCCATTTTTATTGGGGTTGCCATAATTTTTCTTAGATAGGTGGATTTGATTGATTGGTTTGTGTAAACGTGAGTTTACTCAAAATATGAACATAAAATAAGAATATAAAGTAACATAAAATAAAAAATTAAAAATAATTAACATTTTATAAATTTTGTCCCTTTGACAACAGCGACCTAAAAGTACTTTAGATAAATTCATTCCCTATAGCAATAGGTGGATTTTGGATAAACAAAACAAAAAATACAAAAATTTTCACTTAAATACGAAATGAAAAAAAAAAAACATGTTATACTATTACAGTAGAAGGTGGAAAAAATCGATTAATTGATTATCAATCGATTAATCAATTAATCGATTGGCCGATTATTATTTTTTCAAATAATCGAAAATCGATTAATTGATTAAGTAATCGATTAAATTAATTAATCGATTACCCGATTATCCAATTAATCGATCAATTACCCAATTAATTATTCAATTTTGATATGGTAATAACCAGTTCTACTTATCCATTTAAGTGAAAAATAGAAATAGATTAATAAAATAGAAATAGAAAATCTTGTACTTTACTTCTTTTCTAATCAATAATTAAACAGTTTTTAAAAACAACTTTTAATTACCTAATCGTTTTACCTATACCTACGTAAACTACACACATAAAACAAACGTTCTACATATAGGTGTAATAAGTAATAATCGATTATCTGAGAATAATCGATTATTTTCGATCAATCGTTTTTTCAGTTAATCGATTATTTTCGATTAATCGATTATTTTAAATAATCGATAATCGATTATTTATTTTGATAATCGCCCAGCCCTATTAAACAGTATGTCATAATTTTTAGGCATGCGCACATAAAAATAAAATAAGAGTTAAAGGATTGTCATTATACAACAGCCCTTGCTGCGGTAAAAAACCGGTTCTCGTCGGATCAGTGAAATTAAGCAACGCGTACAATTAACTGTAGCTCTCTACCGAATGACATTACATAGACGTTAATGGAAAAAGTTGGTTTTTTGAGGCGCTGATCACGATTCTGAAATTAGCTTTTTGGCAACTTCTGGTTTTTGAGTTATGAGGCTTCCAAGTGGACTAACCTCAAAATTCTTCCTTCTTGAAACCGAGCTTGAAACTCATTACCACCAAAAGGGCACATACACTAAAATAAATCCAGTTTTCTTTAGGTTGTAAGATATTATGTTGTATAACTGGTTGCCTAATTTATAATGAAGTTACATCAGAATAAAAAACTGGATTTATCTGAGATTTTTTTTAAATTAAAGATAAACAACAGAATATTGTAAATTTTAGTATATTTGTTTAATATGATATATCGGATGATGGATAGTGTCCATTTTGAGGTTAGTCCACTTGAAGACCTTATACTTAAAAACCAGGGGTTGCCGAAAAAAGAAACTGATTTTAGATTCGTGATCAGCGCCCCAAAAAACACCCGTATGCAAAAAATCATCAAAATCGTCATCAGGTCCGATAAGTAAAATTTTACCAATATTGTTTTGAGACCGCTCAATTCACTTGCATTAAAAAAGGTATAAAAGACGTTTTCTCACGCAGTTTTGGAAAGGAGGATCTCTAAGATCTAAAAGTTATTATTATTAAATCAGTATTTAATTTGATGATTAAAAAAAAAACACGATTTCCTTAAATATGTTCCTTTTCTTTTAAAGTATTGCATTGGTTTAAGACGTTGGTAACCATGGTTACAAATGTAATTGACCAACTTATTTTTTTTTTGCTTATGTCATTATCAAGCAAAAATAAACAAATATAAAATCATGTGATTAAAATAAAGATAGACCAATAGAATCAAACTATCCCACAACAACAACAACTATTTTATCTAGTGGCGTTATTTTTTCCGTTCTAACATGTACAGGGTCTTTGATTAAATTTACGTGGCTTCTGGAGCCTTTATTTTTAAAAACAGAGAAAAAAATTTTTATATAAAAGTTGTTGGTTTTTTCCATATTATCTTTTGAAATTATCAGTAAAAAAATATCGCAATAAAAAAATAGAAAAATATAAGAAACTTTAACTTTTTTAAATGGAACACCCTGTATATTATGAGGTACAATAAAAGATCTTTTTCCTGATTTAAAATATATATATATATATATATATATATATATATATATATATATATATATATATATATATATATATATATATATATATATATATATATATATATATATATATATATATATATATAAATGATATTTGAAAAAAACCATTTTTGAGATATTTGAGCCTAAAATATAAATAAATTGAAAAAAAATCATATTAGTATCAAGAAAGCTATGAAACCAATAAAATTGTTTTAATAAATTTGACGTATTGATATTGTTGAGGATATTGTTAAAAGTTGAAATGTATCATTTTAACCTCGATTTTAAGTATTAAAAGTAGTTTGTATTGCTTTTTTGTCGATGGGCTAGTAAGAAGAACAAAAAATCTCTATTATGCGTCTTTTTTATGGTAACAATAATAATGTGACGACAGTGCAAAGGGAATATTACTTACTATATCCTTAACAACGTGTACCATCTATAGATACTATTAAATACATAGTAAGAAAGTTTATTAAACGAAAAAGCTTTTAAATGAAGAAAAGGATGACATGAAAACAAGGTTTTGGATATCCTCGTTTTTTCAGGATAATTATTATACTTTTTCTATTAGACTTGCACTAAATACTTTTAATAATTTTAGAAAATCCTGAAATTTCAATCTCGGATGCGGCATCTGAACTTAATAAAACAGATTATAAAATTTATTTGACCTTAAAATTTTACAAATTTATTCTTATAAATTTATGTCCGTTCAGAACCTTCCTGAACAAAACATGCAGGATCGACCTAAGTATGCATTGGAAATAGCTAGGTTTATGCAGCAGGATCTAAAGATTTTAAATAAAATTCTATTCGCCGACAAGTCTTTCTTCACTTTAGCAGGAAAAGTTTAATCACAAAAATAAACATTATTTGTCCAAGAAAACCTTCACCAAATTCAGCAACATAACTTTTATTGTTTCCATGGCTTTCTTGTAGAGTTGGGAGACGAGAGAGAGAGATAAAGTTTTCGTCTCGTCTCGAAATTTCGAGATAATATATTTCGAGACGAGACGAGACAAGGGTGAAGGACAACAAACGTTTGTCCGTCTCGTCTCGTTTTCTCGTTTGTCTCGAGTTGTTTTGGTTTATTTAATTAAATTACAATATACAGTGGTAGTAAGTTTGGATAATTTTAAAAAAATAAGATCAATTTTATAAAAGCTTGGACCCGTCGACTTTTATTTTTAGGTACAGAAATTTTTTAAACTAATTTTTTGTCGCACAGGGCAAGATGGTGATAAAAGACATATTGTTTAAATGGAACAACATATTTTATCATCCATTATTAATTCCAAGTTTAATTCTAAAAATGTTCATTCTCATTTTTTTACCAATTTTTAATTTTTCCATAATAATTAAGATAAAACTATCCTAAATGGCAATATTCTTATACTACGTAACTTTCTGGGTATAGAATGTAAAGTGGGGTTAATTCTGAATTAAATAAATATAATCCAAAACTGTAAAAATATGAGTAGGTATAGGTATTCCATTTTAAATTAAAAAAAAAATTTTTGTAGCACCCTAACACTTTATGAACGTGCCCTCCTAATTCAAAATATCGTTAAAATTTAACATACTATTTAACCAATACCTAATACTTACATAAGCACATTATCTCACATCTTATATTAAGGCATTAAATTACTTACTCCTCGCCATCGTTGACTACCCTGTACACTATATACCTAAAACTAATTGAAAACCCTCCAAGCAAATGTATTTTAAGGAGAATGCATTGTTTTCATTTAAATTAAAACTTTTTAAAACATAATAGCGGAAAAAGTAACAGAAAAACATTCAAAGACAACCCTCTGCATAGGCGTCAAAAGACCGCCGCGCCGCCTGTATACTTTGCCGACACCCGTTTCATTCGGGATGCGGCAAAGTTTTGCATGTTTTTTATATTTAAAGATCTATAGAGCGGTTGCCTTTAAAAGTTTGACATTTTTCCTTGTTCATTCGGTTTGAAGCTTGAAAAGTAAGAAGATGAATTAAATTTTTTTAAAATGAACACCCTGTGTAAATGTTATATTTTTTATAACACGCCTTGTAAAGAAAAAGTTGACGGATTGAGCTTTTTTAAAATTTGTAGTTGTCCGAAAAAGGGATTTCAGACTTTGCGGACACCCACAATATGCAACTGAAAATAAAATAATAAAGCTAATAATTTGTTTTTCATTTAAAATAAAAATATAGAAATATAAGGACATAAAAATGTCCACAAAATAGAAAAAAATCTAAAAATAATGAAACATAAGTCATAAACTCTATTACAAAACACAGGTAAAATGTTTTCAAAATTTTACTTATAATTATACAGGGTGTTTGGAATACTTTTAAAATCTTTAACAGCAGTTGATCTTGAAAAAAAAGGCTCTATAAACATAAGTTCGGATATGCATCGTTTCGAATTGGAAATAAGGGTCCTAAAGTTAAAAAGAAGCTTTTATTGTACATAATTTTTTAAAACAATTATTTTGATAAAACAACTTAAAATACAACTTTTTTTATTTAATTTTTTTTCGAGAGACAAATTTAAAAAACTTTTACTTTTCAAAAGGGTTAAAAAAAGAAAGGTTTTAATTTTTTTCTTAAAAGCAAAACAAAATTTAAAAAAATCAGGAGACAAAATAGTTGTTTTTTTAGTTGTTTTATCGGGGTTTTTAAGAGGCTTAAAAATTACCGAACATTTTTTGATAGGTGTTTTCTTATAATTTCAGAGTCTGAGGGACGAGGAAATTTTTTTTAAAAATACACGCATGAGTAAAAAAATATCTGGTTAATTTTAAAAGCACGAGCGGTTTTAGGGAAGATTTCACGAATCAAAAACGTAGATAAAGTTTATTAACTTAAAATTAAATATTAATTTAACAAACCGTCATTATTATTTAAAAATTTCGTATTGTCAATTTGACAGTAAGTGGAAAATCACTTGCCTAGACGATTGGAATTTCCCAATTTTTCCATAATACTACTTCCTCTATGGGAAAATATGTACATGAGTGAAATATTCAAAATAATTAAAAAAAATTTTAAAACCACAGGGGATATACTTTTAAAAGCAATTAATTTGCTTTTTTTAACACCCTGTATTTCTGAAACGATGCATTTGTTGACCATGTTTATAAAAACTTATTTTTGCAAGATCCAACTGTGTGGTTTGTAACACAAATCTTAAACAACCTGTATAATTCTTAAGAACTAGAAATATATTGTTAGTTTTAGTCATTAAAATTTTTCGAGATGTCTCGTTCGTCTCGTCTCGACCTTGTCCGAAGGATTTTATCTCGTCTCGTCTCGTCTCAAACGAGACAAAATGCTCCGGAGACGAGACAAAAGGCTTGAGACGAGACGAGGGAGACGGACGCCCTCTTCGTGTCTCGCGGCAACCCTACTTTCTTGATATAATAAATTTTTGTAATTTATTAATAATTTAACCTAAAATATCCCAAAAATGGTTCATCCAAATAATATTATCATCAGTGTGTATATATTTAAAATCAGGAAAAAAAGATCTTTCGTTGTAGCCCATAATATACAGGGTGTTTCATTTAAAAAAGTTAAAGTTTTTTTTTGCGATATTTTTTTACTGATAATTTCAAAAGGTAATATGGGAAAAATCCTACAATTTTTATTTAAAACATTTTTTTCTGTCTTTAAAAATAAAGGCTCCAGAAGCCACGTAAATATAATCAAAGACCCTGTACACCCTGCAATTATCTCGGTAATTATTCTAAATCGGACACAACTTAAGGTTCCCCCCCCCTGCGGGGATTGGCCTTTCCCAAAACTTTTGGCATTCTTGATTCCATCTAAAGAAGAGCAGATAGCCTTAATGACTCAATTGTCATCACGACCGCTCCTCTTCTTGTCCATCGACAAGCTGTAATGGATCTGATCCTCCTTTAAAGTTATTACCTGGTTTCTGCTTCAAAGAATTAGCCATTATAATTTCTTCTCTAGCAACTCCTAATAGAATAACAAGAGTTTCCAGCATCTCTTTACAGTACAACTGGGGAAGCACCTAACTTCTAACTTTATCTGCTCCCCCATAGAATGTCTAAGATGTGGAACCTGCTAACTGCAAAGGTCTTTTTTTTTAACTCCAAGTACTTTACTTTCACACCCACGGTACGTTAGTACTTAGGTCTAAAGTATTCGTGGACTGAGCCAAGCTATCCTCTCCGAACTCGCCCATCTCACTCTAGCAAAAATTGATTGTCAAACTGGCCGGGAATCCCTTGACTAGTACCAGTACCGATTATTATATTTTTTCCTATTTTAGTTTAATTCGTGAGTATTTTAAAGGGACCACAAATTTAGCGCTGTTCCAAATAAGATCGAATACTCCTTACCAAAAGTTAGAGGTTCTGAATACTTGAAAATATTATTTTTGTAGTAGACTATACACAACACATAAAGTCTGTTATGTGGTAATATTTTACACTATTTTACGCTTTTTGGACCCACCTAGTCCTAAAATACACCATTTATAAGAGCGATTACGTAAAAAAAAAAGAATAAAATAGTGTACACTATTTCTTAACACCAAACAGACCTATGTAAACTTTAAAAAAACAACATTTTTTAACAAAATGATTAAAAAATGCAGGATTTTTTATTACTTTTTTAGTACTCTGATTTATAGTGCATTAGTTTTTATTAAGTATCATAGGAACCGTTTTCGAGATATTCCGAAATGCATGGCTCTCATATACATGACAAATATCGACAATGTTAATTATGCACAATTTAATTGTAAATATCTCGTTTCACAGATTTTTTTTTCAATTAGGTAAAAGACACTTTTATTAACCCTTTATTTCAATTTCATTTAATTCTTAAGAAAAGCCGTCTGACGAGTGAATCACCTTAAAAAGAAATAAAAATGGCGCTAAATTATCGGGCCCTTAATGGTTGTTGAATGTACCTGTTTTGTAAAACGCCTCCTGAATAAGACTGTTAACATGTAAACGTGAATGGAATATGGGTTATTTATTCTCTATGGATTTTCCATATCAACCTACAAGTAATTACCTAGTTAATTACTTGACACACATGTTAAATTTGTGAATCAAAGTTCAGTCGATAAAAAAGGTGTTTGACAACAATACATCTCATATTTAAAAATTAAATAATTCAGTGACAAAAATTATTGTTGAAAATTGTTTTTAATGCGCACATAGGGCGAATTAAGAATCAAGATCCAGCTCAAAATGCTACCCTTGAATTCGTTAGCAGTTAGAAAACCTCTTTTATAATCTCTTACGTAATACAACAAACAGGTGCCGTGTTTTAATAATAAATACTTAGACATAGGTTTCATATTTTTTATTTCCTATATATTACTAATATCTATAAATAAATATATATATATATATATATATATATATATATATATATATATATATATATATATATATATATATATATATATATATATATATATATATATATATATATATATATATATATAATAAACAGTTGTGGACAAAATAATAGAGTGGTCAAATAAAATTAACATAATCTATGGAAACTGATAAAAATTCCCTTCTTCTTAAAAATAAATGTAAATTACTATTTGTTATCATGTATCTTAGTATCCTTTTAAAAAAGAAAAACACTAAAAAAAAAGATAAACAAAATATTTTATTTTTTTTTTAAAAATGCCAACTTAAAGTCGGTCAAAATAATAGCAGTATTCGTTCAGTGTTAAGGTGTTTCACTTGCAAAAGATTTTTCTTTTTAAAAGATCATTTAGAATAATTTCCAGTATCTTTTTAAATTATTATTTGTATATTATAGTAATAAATAAAGTTTTGCATTACCATACAATGGGAAGAAAAAAACACTGTACTTCTGAAAAACGCGAGTTAATAAAAAATTGCGGAGAGAAGGAAAATCATACTCGCAGATTGAAAATCTTATGGGATGCTCAGCTAAGATGGTAGCAAGCGCTTTAAAGTGGCAGCCAATGCCTAAAACACGCAGCCGTAAGCGCAAAACTCCGCCAAGAGAGGATAAGCTTTTAATCCAAACAGCAAAGATGGACCCGTTTGCTTCATCTACACAGCTTAAGCAGAGTGTAGGACTGGATGTGACTACCAGAACAATAAGAAGAGACTAACAGATCAAAACCGAAAGCCAGAAGCCCAAGGAAAGTACCTACCCTTATTGTAAACAAAAGAAAAAACGATTAAAGTTTGCGAAAATCATTAAATGGGCATTTAAGAAATGGCGCAACATATTATGGTCTGACGAATAAAATCGTTTTATGGCAAAAGGTCGCAGAATTTACGTTGACGCCCTTTAGGTACTGCATTTCATCCTTAATATACCGTCAAAACTGTAAAGCATGGAGGTTCCAAAATTATGGTATGGGCAAGTTTTTCATATTATGGTGTAGGGCCCGTATTTTGATAAAAGACATAATGACTGCTAGATCATGTAGATATATTAGATATATTATGATGCCTTATGCAGAGAAGGAGATGACTTAAATGGGTTTTATGCAGGATAATGAACCAAAACATACTAGTCGGCTATGCAAAAATTTATGCAAGATGAGAAAAATTTATGTTCCAGACTGGCCGCAAAAAGCCGATCTTAACCCCATAGAGAATTTATGGGGTGATATTAAAGAAAGCTGTAACGTGAGAAACCTACAAATCAAGAGAACTATGGTCTGTAATTCAAGATTCCTGGAATAACATTCCTATTACCAGGTGTCAGAATTTGATTAATTTTTACACGTCGGTGTGAAGTGTAATTTCCTAGAAAGGGTTTTCCTTTAATACTAACTCAGTTAAGATTAAAAAGAAAAATTAATTAAGTTTATAGCATTCCGAATATTTTTATATTCATTTATAGAAAACACTGCTAGGATTATTTTGTCGATCAAAATTTCACAATTTATTTAAAAAAATATATCCTTGCTACAATTTTGTTTCGTTTTTTGGGGTTTAACTCTACTTTATGTATGCTTTAAGTCAATGTATTATATTTTAGTTTGGGTATGAATAAAGGATTTAAATTTTATTTTTTAAGCATACTATTATTTTGTCCACAAGTTATATATATATATATATATATATATATATATATATATATTATAATATATATATATAATATATAATATATAATAATATAT